>ML804329.1:57548-67718 GCA_009831015.1 Picea engelmannii | reverse complement strand
AGGAGAGGGTGGTGGAGAAGCACCATTCCCTCCATTTCCGTCTGGAGTTTTGTCACCACTGCCTCCCTTATGCATTGAAGGGTTGGAGCCTTCACCTTGCGACAATATGTTCCTTTCCATCAATATCTTCATCATATCTCTCAACTCTATGAAATACTTTCTGAGATCTTCCTCTTCTGCCGGAACATGTTCATGAATTTCTGCATGAGCCATGCTTGGTGAATGCCTCCCTGAAACTTGCGGTGATGGTATATGCTTCCTCCTTTTCGGATGAGAACTTGGCTCCACAAGTTGACCTTCTCCTCTTGTGAGTTTCAACCTTGTGAGCATTAGAAACAAAACTTGCAAACAATCAAGTCTTCAAAACCAGTGCTGTGATACCAACTTGATCTAAAAATGAAGAAGACTTGAAATACTTGACATTATTGCAATGTAAATGTTATGTGTTTAAAGCAAATGGATCAGTTTTGCAACACATAAATTAAGGGATTACTTATGAAAAATACACATAGACAACAGCATAATTAATGAACATAAGCACATAAACACAACAATTGATAAAGGAGTTCACCCCTCTCTTGGGCTACATCTCTTGGTCCAGCTTCCAATGGATCATTATTATTAATTGCTCAAAAGTGCTCAAAAACATGTCTTATAATGCTCAAACTGACAAAATAACTGCTCCAATGGATTCAGAGTGTCCAAAAACCCCTATTTGGGCTCTTTCAGCACCTCAATCGGTCGAAAAACAAAGAAGTTAGGCCTCCTGGAAGTCCCCCCCTTCAAGCTTGTTGTCTCTGCATCTACAAAACACACCCTTGTGAATTGAACCTGGCACACACACAATAAATAGCGTGAAAACCCAGTACTGAGCACAACCATGCCAATGGTGCAAACCATAGGACGGTTAAGGGCGCGCCAACCCCTAATTGCCTAGCACCTGGGCGTATGAGAGTCATGTGACTGCGCGCGTTAGCAAAAAGGCTAAATGGTTACAACTGATTTAAAATCCCCCCGCGCTTCGGTTAGGGTCACATGGCATACAACATAGAACCGTGGTTTAACATAGTACAAACATAAACCCTGCGCTTTTGCATAACAGTCATATGGTAATGTGATCGGACTCCGTTGCAACCACGCGCATATATGTTATACTATGGTCATATGTTTTGAAACAAAACCACGGGCCGGGGCCAAGCCCCGGCTTGACCTCCCGCCATATACAAACATATGTGAACTTAAATGTAATAATACACACATATATGTTAAGAAACAATCGGCGGTACATTGGTCGGGCGGCTGTTGTGAAGACTTTACATGGTGGGGAGGTCCGGGGGTCGAACCCCACAGACTCCAATATATTTTGATTAAAACAACCAATATAAAGGTGCCACGTGGCAGCCCATGACTGGGCCACGTGGCACCAAACCACCAACCACATGCTGACATGTGTCAAAACATCATTCGACCTCAACTACCAACCAAACGCTGCCACATCATCATATTCCACGTCATCGTGTGGTCGTACGACCCTGCCACGTCAGCCTGTATGGACTGTACGGACTGTATAGTCAACATCATTATTTTTTCCTATTTGACTTTATGAACAAATTTCAATATCTCTCGCTCCCGACATCTGTTTGAGATGAAACAAGTTGCATTGGGTTCGCAACGACGAGGCCTACACTCTCGTCTGGTTTGAAGCGATTCTAAGCACTTTGAATTTTTGAGCAAAATTTGATTCCCTGATCACAGGTGGTAGCATGGAGGAAACATACAACCCCTAGAGGACACTTGGAAATGAAAAGGAATGCACCTAAAGGGAGACATGTCATTTAATTCTTGTTGGAGTGGTTTCCATCATGGTTCCTATTTTGTAGCAGTTTGTTAAGAGTTGTTAGCACAAGTGTTAGAATGATAACTATTTTAGAGAATCCTAGGGGAGGGAGGCCAACTTGTCCCTCTAGTTGTTTCATTTCCTTTTTTATTATAAATACATATTCTAAATGATTAGAGAGGTTCAAATGGTTGAGCTGGGCTTCGTGATTGTAATATTTTTTACTAAGTAGACTGTTCTCAGGTTATGTATTGGACTTGAGAATTTTTTATTAATATAAGTTAGTTTCTATTTATATCATCTTGTTACCTTTTATGTTGAAGTACTCATGATTGGATGATCCATATGATATTAATATGGTTGTGTTATGATGAATGTTTGATTATAATACTGCTATGATTTTCTTCAGTGTTCTTTAACTTTGAATTCAAGAAGTTCTTGTGTTTGAGTTTTTCCTCCTTGGGCTGCTTGAAGACATGATGTCAATAATAGAGCTTTACACCTCCCTCACTAAAGTCGTCCTCCCATTCACTTTTACTCCTATTCACTGACTGAAGCTAATCAAAACCTCATTTTCTTATGCATGTTAGCCTAGATTTCTCAGTTAAAACATTATTATTCTGATTCTTGTCCATTTGACCTTTAAATCACTCATTTACATTTACACATACTTTTATGGGTACAAGGATTATCCTCTTTTCAATCTGAGGGTGATTCTTAGTGATAACACCTAGGATGTTTTCTAATCTAAGAAATATTTGAAACTATTCCTAAATTGTGAACATGTGGGCATGTATGGGCCCTTACAATGCTTCAAACTTACTAAGTGAGTTACTCTAGAAATTTGAAACTATCCTAATAATGTGCACATGTGGTAATGTGTGGGACCTTAAAACTATTTAAGATTAAGTTTCAAAAAACAAGCTAAGAGGTATTGGCCTCTCCTATACATTTTTATGAAGGGAGATGAACACTTCTCTAGGAAATATCTTTTTATAATTTCCAAGATCACGCTATGGTGTGAGGAAAGAGAATACTCCAAGATCCCCTAAATAAGTTTCTAGTCCCAAATTAATGTGAGGAGTTTGTAAAAGAAAAGAAACTATTGAAATTCACATACTAAACTTTAAGCCATCCATATGGAAAATAAGGAATTAAAATATGCAAAGGTTCTATTTAGCCTCCCTAAATGTCTATGTGTGGTCTAAGCTATCTATGCAAGAGTGAATCTCAAGCCTATTATTGATGGATTTTACAACTGTGCATAAATAAAATCTAATCTACTTGGTGGAAATGGGCTTCTAAAGCCTTAAAATTTAAAAAAAAAGAGAACAGTGTGTGGCTAAACAAAGAATGGTTGCGCACAACATGGAGAGTATGTGTTGAGAGAGTTATGAAAGAGCATGGGAATGCGCAGACCACACATCTATTCAACCCAAACCCACATGCAAGAAAGAAAAAGGTAGGATGCAAATTTTGACCATCTTCTCTCAAACATAAGTTGAATTCTATTGTTTGAGGGTGTGTCTAGGCCAGTTCTTGGTCTTGCAAACAATAGAAAGTGAGAGTAAAAACTCTAGAATTCTACTTGATGAGGAATTTTGATTCAATCCCCAGTATGGTTGCCAAACTATTTGGGTTCTTTTGTCACAAGAGTGAGAAAACGAGAGTCCCTTAACTACCCTGGTAAGCTAACAAGGCATAACATAAAGATGGTTAGTAAGTTAGTGAACCTGAAAGTTAGAGAAAAAAACACAAAGCAAGAAAATAACAACTAGGAATGAGAAACAAAATAAACTAACATAAACAAGTGATGAATTAAATTGAACACAAGTAATGGTTACCCAATAGAACTGAATCTTCAAATTGAGTGCACCAAGAGGAGAAATATGGGACAATGAATCACGTATTCCTCCTAAGGAAGGGTCCTTTGTTCCCTCAAAACTTAGAGCTATCACTCTCCAATGGTGAGTCTACAATGGTGAAAAATACCCAAGTCTTAGCTTCACAAGAGGTGTAAATATAGCTCAATGCTACACTTTATCAAACTTATGGCTCAAGGGAAAGATGGCTTTCTCCAAGAGAATTTGAACAACATAACAATGCTTGTATTCTTCTTCTTTTTGCATACAATGATTATTTATTTATAGGAGGATGGAAATATATTTATCAACTAGTTACAAAACTTGTGAATGGGAGGCCTTTGGAGGTACCTCCCATCCCTTTCAGTGATCCTAAGGTGGAATTTAGGGGCGATTTTAGGCATGGGGGAGATCCAATCCATCCCAGAAGTAGTTGAGGCCCGAAAAAAATCACCAATGCATTGTTTCTACATCCACACAAGTTTTCTGACTGTCAATCGAGCACTACACACATTGTTCATATTGTACGTCGTGTTAGCCCGTGCAGATGTGCATTCCCTTCTTTCTTTGAATACACGCGGAACTTCATAACCATTTTGTATAGTTTTGTGAGTATCTTTCCAAATTGAATTTGATCCTTCCATAATTATTGGTAGTATGTTGTGTTGGGTGTTTCATCCATTATCTGTATTTGTATGACCAATTTTTTTGTGATAATGACAATGTTTTAGATCAATAAATTCTTTCTTTTGTGACTTGTCCCACACAATTTGGGCTTTGCAACCACCCTTGGTCACCTTTATTAGGGTCCATGTAATATGATAGAACCCCAACATGAATCAACAATAGAAGTTGGTAACGCCCGAGAAGCTTCGAATCCTGGTTAGTGTTTTTGAGGCTGGCCAGTCACAAATGACATGGATCTTGGTTGGATCTACATGTACACCATGCTAATATATAATGTAAATGAGTTATTGGACCTTGTTCATGACAAAGGAGCATTTATCTAAGTTCTCATATAGCTTATGTTTCCGAAAGGTGTGTAGGCCCTGTTGAATGAGTTGCAAGTGTTCTTCCCAACTCTTGTTGAAGATGAGAATGTCATCTAGATATAAAACAAAAAAATTAATTGGTTAAAGGAAAGAATATGTTGTCCATCAACATCATGAAAGTTGTTGGGTTATTTGTCAAGAAAAATGGCATGAACAACCACTCGAAAATACCTTCTTTAGACTTGAAAGCAGCCTTCCATATATTATTCGATTCTATTGGGACCTAGTGGTAGTCGGAATTCATATCAATATTACTAAAGTAATTGGCTCCCTTGAGTTGGTTGAGAAGGTTTTCAATTTGGGGAATTGGGTACCAATTCCTGGCTGTGATTTTTTTGAGAGATTTGTAATCAATACAGAGTCACTAGGTCCCATCTTTCTTCTGCATGAGCATGATTGAGCTTCCATGGGGTGAGGAGCTTGGTCAAATGTGCCCTTTTTGGAGAAGCTCTTGAATATGGAACTTGATTTCCTCATTTTGTAGGATATAGCATCGATATACTGACCCATTAGGTAAAGGCACTCCATGTTTAATATCGATCAAACGCTTGAATTGACAATGTAGAGGCACCCCGATAGGTAAGGTGAAGATGTCTCAGTATTATTCCAAGAATTTCTCCACTTTTTTTTATTGTGTAGAGAAGACTTGTGTGGAGGCCATGGATGTTTTCAATACCTTCCATTCACCTTGATATTTAATCATGAAGAGGAAAAATTTCCCAGTATAAGATGTTAGCATAGAAATTTGCAGTAGCAAATTTGGTCATTTCACAACACCAGTGAATCAGGAGATTTCTTAGCGCATCTTGAGTGCATCTTCCCTCACTACCATTATTTCATTTATAAATTAGGTGTCAATCGATCTCATTGTTTTCATCATCCATGTTTTAAAAGGAAATAATTGATATTTGGTCATTAAATTTGCCTAACTGTTTTATCAAAGATTTGAATTCTACTCCTAGTTCATACAGGCACTACAGAATCTGCTGTAGATTGGCCGATAGAGGGAAATTGTAGATGATGATGATCCATTTTTTATGGTGATTAGTTTTTGAAAACTTGAAGTGTTAAGGAAATATTTTAATTTCACCTACTGGAGGCATCTACAATCTCATAATCCATCAACTAATAATTTTTGTGTTTTTGAAGAGTTGTTGCATCACACAGAAAAACAAAGAGATTTTGTAGCGCTTAGCACTACGGAATCGTCTACATAGACTGTTCTGTAGTTTTTCTACCAAAGGCACTATAAAATCACCTATCTAGACACATAAAGGCGCTACAGAATCACCTATCTAGACACAGAAAAGGCGCTACGGAATCTGTGGAGCATTTTTATAGGAGGGTGCTACAGAATTTTCGGTAGCGGCTACTGTTACAAATTTTATCATAAAACAAAAAATGACAAAGTGGGTTTTTATGAATTTTTTTGAGGAGGAAGATTATATCCCCATTGAATTGATGAACAAATTGTAGCCTGACCTAGTTTGGAATTTGAGAGAAACAATTAAACACCAGCACGTTGTGAAATGCGCTGTAAATTCTCTGTTTTGCATAGTTGATTGGATATTCGCCTTGTTGGGAGGTTTCCAACTCTCAAGGAGAGTTAAAATGGCTTCTCATGGATCCGTTATATGTCAAGGGACACCTTCACCTAATTTTTAGCTCCATTAAAGACCTCATGCAATGAGATGGAAACAATTTATTAATGACTTCTAACAATTTCCTAAAAATTAGTAGTTTGTTGGATTTTTGTCTCTTTTACTATTGCGACCTATCTCCAAGGCTTAGAATCCAATGAAAGAGATGGGATTCAAAACACTAAGGATATTTGGATTATTTTATATTTAAGAGATGATGGATCTCTTGGAGAAGGGTTGGATTCATGATCCAAGAGAGCAGAGAGCTAGAGGAGCAGATTGGTTGCTCAATTGTAAGCCCGAGGGCTTGTTGTAATTAGCATTTCTACCATTAGATATTCATGAGAGTTTCTTGTCATAGTTTGTGTTATTTGTTATCATTTTATCTTGTCATCTTACTCGAATGGAATTGCAGGCATTGAATATCAATGGTTGTTCATGAGGTAGGAGATTCATGAGCTACAAATGATTTGTAGTAATTGCCTCCTTTCATGATATTTTTTCTAGTTATCTTTTAAGTCATTTTTGAAAAGAGGATCTTTGCTTGATGATATTATTATTTTTGTTATATTTCTTATACCTCCATCCATCATTGTATCCCTTTTGGTCTAGTATGATCTTGATTTCCTTTGATCTGTAGGATGTGTTGACTCCATGCCCAATGAGATACTTATGTTGACAGTTTGTTTCCCTCTCCCTTTCTTTTTCTTCCTTGTTGATCCACCCTTTTAAAATTGATTTAATTTTTCAGGTTCGAATGGTTGATGTAAAAGACATTTTTAGTGATGTTAATGAAATAGAGCCTAATCTAGTTTTGATGTATCATATCTGATGAAATATTGTTTAATGGAAGTTAGCTTTCTTTTTTCCATCTTAATATTCTCACTCTGAAATTTTACTGTCATTGAAGGATTCAAATGATTTTTTGTAGATGTATGAAAATGGATGTTTTATTGTTATATTGTTATAGCTTTCTCATAGTTTTGTTTGCTTGGATTTAGGAAGTTGTTGTATCTGAATCATATCTTTTATTTGTCTACTAGCATAGCCTAAATCTAGTGGTATATTCACTTCATTTTCATACTAAGTCTTCCTCCTATCCACACTAATCCTCAAAACCTTGACCTAAGTTAAAACAAGACCTCTTTTGTTGATGCACTTCATCCATAATTTCCTATGTTTTGACATTGCTAAAATGAGTTCTATCCATTTGACACCAAATTTAAGACTTATCTCATAAATGTTTTAATGGTTATCGGGCTCATCCTATAGCAGTCTGAGGCTGATTCTCAGTGCTAACATTTTTGGCATCATTGTTAGGGAAATATTTGAGAAGATTGAAAATCTCCTTGGGAAGAATGACATTGCACAAATCCATCTTTAGATGGTGATTGAAGTTCGACACCTTCAAGACTACACATTCACCATGGCAACTCCATTTTTCAGAATCTATTGGTGACTCCACTGGAATGAGACTAATTAAATGGCTATGGAGGCTATCCTAACCAGGAGGTTTGCCCCACTCAATTTCTCATCCATATTTAGCTATCCACATCCTTCTTGGTTGTGGAACCTGATTATCTTTGTGATTCATAGGTCCTTACTTTCAACCATGTTTATACCCCATGAAGACTTTACACCCCATAAGTATGTACACTCTTCCCAGCGGGGGTTCTGGGGTAGCGTCCCTCGATGGGGGTTCGGGGGTGAAGCCCCCGAAGGAAAAATTGCCTTATAAATGTATATTGTAATTTCATTGTAAATCTAGACCATTCATTATAAGGTCACAGATCTAATAATAGAAATTATGTCAGGGTTTTTTACCCTAGAAGACAACCCTCTGTTATGAGGGAAATGTATTGCGGCTATGCAACATAGAAAATATTGTATTCTGAGATGAGAGACTGTGAGAGAAATAAGAGGAAGTTACAATGGGTTTGTTGTAGGTTGTATCCCTTCATATGTTGGATAATAATAAAGGAAGGACCTGGCAATTTCTCTGGTGGACATAGCCCACACTGGGTGAACCACGTAAATCTGTGTCTCTATTGTATTGTGTATATTTTGTGTTTTGTTTCCGCATTTGTTTTATTTTATTGCTCCATGGTCCTGATTTTCTAACAACTGGTATCAGAGCGAAAGGTAACTCACAGGAAAATAGGGTTCCTGGTTCGAGTGGGAGAAATGTCGGAAGATGGAAAGTTTAGGGTCGAGAAATTTAACGGCCAAAACTACCAGTTATGGAAAATACAGATGGAAGATTATTTATATCATAAGGATATATTCTTAGCATTGTGTAGAGTAGAAAAGAAGCCGATGGCCATGAATGACAAAGAATGAGAGATTCTTGACATAAAGGCTCTAGGAATGATACGACTGAGCTTGGCAACGTCAGTGGCTTTCAATATTTCGAAAGAAAAGACCATGAAGGATCTGATGGACGCGTTGGATAAACTGTATGAAAAACCCTTGGTGTTTAATAAGGTATTTCTAATGAAGAGATTATTTAATATGAAGATGTCAGAAGGTGGGTTTGTTGCAAATCATTTATATGAATTTAATACGGTTACTAATCAACTAAGTTCTATAAAAGTGGACTTTGATGATGAGGTTAGGGCTCTTCTAATCTTGTGCTCATTTCCAGAAAGCTGGAACGACTTGGTCATGGTTGTAAGTAACTCAGTCTCTGGTTCAAATACTTTAAAATTTGATGATGTTGTTGGTGTTATCCTTAGTGAGGAAATGTGATGGAAAAGCATAGGTGAGACATCAAGTAATGTGTTGAACATGGAGAACATGGAAAGACAAAAGGATAGAGGAAAGGGCTCAAGGAACCACAAGAATTCTAGGAAGGGAAGATCCAAATCCAGACTTGTAAAGATAGTGTTGGAATTGTGGGAAGAAAGGACATCTGAAGAAAGACTGCAGAGCTCCAAAGAAACAAAGAGATGGACAACAAGAGAGAAATCAGGAAGCAAATGTAACAGGTGATGTGTTACAAGATGCTTTGATTCTTTATGTAGATAATATTTTTGAGTCTTGGGTAGTAGATTCAGGGGATTCGTTTCATGCCACACCCCATAGGAAACATTTTCTAGATTATGTTCAAGGTGATTTTGGACATGTTCATTTAGGTGATGATGCACCATGCAAAATTGTTGGAATGGGAAAGGTAAAAATAAAGCAACACAATGGAAACCAATGGTTGTTGAAAGAGGTAAGACATGTTCTAGATTTAAGGAAAAATATAATTTCAACAGGGCAGTTGAGAAGTGAAAGTTGTATATAAATATTTATAGATAAGACGTGGAAGGTCATCAAAGGATCATTGGTGATAACAAAAGGAGAGAAGGTAGGTACATTGTATTTATGTACTGGTAATATTGACTCTTCTGTATCTTTAGCTTCTATAGGAGGGGATACAACATTGTGGCATCATAGGCTGGGACACATGTGTGAGAATAGTATGTAGATACTTCACAAAAGAAATTTGTTGCGAGATCTTAAACAAATTGATTTGGACTTCTGTGAGAATTATGTTAATGGAAAACAAAAGAGAGTCATATTTCTCAGAGTTGGAAAAGAAAAGAAGAATGAAAAGTTATATCTTTGTGCATATAGATATACGGGGACCAAATCAGGTATCATCTCTTGGTGGCTCTCGTTATTATGTTACTTTTATTGATGATGCAACTAGAAAAACTTGGGTTTATTGCATTTGACAAAAATCTGATGTTTTTGATACTTTTAAGAAATGGAAAGCTTTGGTTGAGAATGAG
>ML804329.1:0-24565 GCA_009831015.1 Picea engelmannii | reverse complement strand
ATCGTATGAAATGGTGTTGATTATGTTTATTGCCAAAGAATGAGTCTATAGCAATCTCAACAGCATAACAATACAAAGAATTCCTTGAAGAAATGGTGGTCATTCATGGCTTTTTATAGCCAAGCATTGGGTTATTATGCAACCCCTTTTGAATGTGAAAAGGGGCTCTTTAGGGCACAATTAGGTCTTTGACTAGCCTCCCCACGCAGATTGAGCTCGGATTTGGTGTCAAATCGACTTGGGAGCCGATCCATTAGTGGTTGGGAGGCCGACCAGTTCCATAAATGCGTCGTTTGGCAGGCGCGCGGGTTTTTCACCCCACAGCCGCGCATATGCGCTCCAGGTACGAAGATGTTATGCGCGCGCGCGCGCGCCCAGTGGGTGCAAAGCGCCTTGTAATGTTTTGGCCATTTTGCATAGTTTTGACCCTTTTGTTGTGTTGTGGAATTAACCTTGTGCCATGAATGACTATTTTTCTGTGTTGACGATGCGGAGTTCTTGTCGCCCTGTGTGGACGAAATTTCAGTGATAACACCCTCCACTAAACAACCCACCTATAAACCTCCAAAGAGCTGCTGGAACTCCTGAAAACCCCGAGGAGCAGCAACCGCAAACCCCCCCAGACTCCCTAGAAGTACCCAATAGCCTGCCCACAGAACCAATCAGTCCAATCAATTCCCCCACCATACCAAGCCCGCCTCATACCTTACCAGAATCATCCACTCTCGCCCTTCATATTCTTAGTGATGACTCTGAGCCAGATAATTCCCCCTGCCCCATCATTGAGGAAAGATCCTCACGAAAATGAAAACAAATTCCCTTCTTTCCGCCCTTCTTACGAAAAAAGAGAACAAGGGCCTCAACAAGGCCACCCATTATTTCCACTACCATAGACCCCCAACCCATTCAACCGATACCCCGTACACCTCCAACCTCCCAAATCCCAGGATCTTTGCCTATTCCACCCATGGGCACTGAAACACAAGAACCAGATGCCCAGGGTGTTGCGACATCATCTATCTCAAATAAAGTAGCTGAAACACAAGAACTGACTACCCATTCAGTGGCTGAAACACAAGAACCATCCATAGCTGCCACACAAGAACCAGCTACGGCTGAAACACAAGAACCAGATGTTGATATTGAAATTGAGATACAGGAATCATAGGTCCAGGGTGTTGCAACACTACTCTCCTCAAATAAAGTAGCTGAAACACAAGAACCAGCCATAACTGCCACACAAGAACCAGCTACAGCTGAAACACAAGAACCAGCTGCTGATATTGACACTGAGATACAAGAATCAAAGGTCCAGGGCACTGCAACATTACTTTCCTTACATCAAGAAGCTGAAACACAAGAATCAGCTACCATTCCTGTAACTGCTCCACAAGAACCAGCTAGTGAGGCTGTGACTACCACACAAGAACCAATCATCCCTCAACCAGAACCAACAATGGCCTCTGTCTTGCAGGAAAATGAGTTTTTAAAACCTGAACTGGAAGCATATAAGCAAGAACTAGCCAGGGCAAAGGAAGCATACGAGAAGGAACTAAATTTGTACACCCTAGCTCATACAACAACCTTGTTAGATGGGACTACAGAGAGCCTGTGTAAAGAATATATGTGTTGTCAATGTGGGGATATTTACTATCAAGCAGGCTATAAGGTAACTCAAGTCCCAATATCAGGAGCTCCCCCTACTCCTTCAACTTTTGTAGTAAAAAGGGAAGAACTTGCTATCACACAAGGACCAGCTATAGCTGCCACACAAGAACCAACTACAGCTGAAACACAAGAACCAACAGAACCTCCCAAGATCAATACTGAGCCCTGCATTGCAACAAATGAAGCCCCTGCCTTTGTCAACAAATTTGTATAGACAATGCCTATGGAGTAATTTACACCTCCCAGCCAGATCAATCTCCCCACTTTTGTGGAACAATCTACTCAGACCTTACCTCATCCCACTACTTGCAATGCTGAAACGCAGACTCAGCTATGGGATGAGCATGCAACAATACAAAAATGGAAGAAAGAGTATGCTACAACACAGGCCAAAAGCCTTCAAGAGCACAAACAAATCTGGATAAATCATACCTACTCAAATTGGGAAGCGTTAGAGGAGACACGCCAGGAAGCTCGTGCCCTTAAGAAGCAGAACAAAGAATTGAAAGGCAGATTGGACCTGGTATTTGATTTGGCACAAAAGCTATTGGCCACAATAAATCCATCTTGCAACTACTCATTATTCCTTATGGAGCGACTTACCTGGTTTCAAATCAAATCAATTGCATAAGGTAAACCCCATGCAGTACTACACCCAACAGATTTTGTCAAAACTTTCACAGAAGCATCTGTTAGGGATCAACACCTCCTTTGTGAGGCATATTTCCATAATAAAACCATTCCTGAGAACAGGCAGTTGAACCTTAATCCTCTTGTCGGGGACATCCAGATTTGTGCGTTCACCTCCTTTCTCCACAATCAAATCATTTGGCAAAATGACTTCATGGTTTCTAAACACAATGAAGACAACCACCTTCTATGGATAATACCAAAACCACAGAATGTAGCCACCTTTGTCACATAATATTATGAGTTCTTAAAGAAACCAGGGGTGACTGAACATGTTCAGCAGCTACAATCAACAGTGCTCCAGGATTGTCAGCACTTCATCAGATCCATAGAGATTGTTTCCCTCCAGGCAAATAAATTGTTTTGGCAGCTATCCACTGAGAAAAGACAGGAATACAATCCTTTTATCCCTACTAACCTTGAGGTAGCAATCTCCAGGGTACCTAACTACATCTAGTGTGTTCAGCAATGTGCTGAAAGCTGGATAGGGTACTGATTTTATTTTCCTATCCTCTGGTTGCCAATAGAAAGATATCAAATCCATTATAAGCTGCCTAAGAAGACAGAAACAACATCTTGACAAAGGTTACAACAGGTCCAAGGGTTTAGAATGCCAATGGAAAATACCTCCCAGAGCTACTGCTTGAGTAACTTACACGCTCAGAGTTGGTATTCAAACTCTGATTCAGAGTGAAGTTGCCTGAGGACATGCAACACCTTGAGTTGTGGGGGATGTTAGGACCACACAATGTACCTTTTTTCCCATACTTTTTTCCACTATTACACTCTTGATCACCCACATTTAAACTCATATTATCACTCTATCTGATCATTCCAAAGGTATACAACATCCCTTCTCATTACTATACATTTAATCTGTTTTGCATAATATTTTACATCACTCTCATACTTAACCATTGATTAGAAACGTATAAGTGCTGAAACAGTTCAAACTGCAGATTAGCATTTGAGGCCTGTTGTTGAAACAACAATTCACAGAAGCTGTTACACAGTCCAAGGTCACAAATACTGAAATACAAAGCTGTTACATAGTCCAGGGTCACAGATGCTGAAACACAGAGTTGTTACACAGTCCAGGGTCCTAGATGCTGAAACATAGAAGATCGATGATGTTGAGGAAGTTGTTACAAAGTTCATGGTCACGATGATGAAACACATAGGAAGTCATTACACAGCCCAGGACCGACGATGCTGAAACACAAAGGAAGTCGTTACACAATCAACGGTCAATAGCAACTCTACAACAGTTGCACCATGAGCCAAGCACCAACCATCGCTCCTACATGAGAATGTTGAAACAGTCAAGAGCGCAAATCCCATGGCTGAAAAAGCTCGCGATTTGCGGTGCTGAAACAACATCAGCAACAATGAGAAAGAATTGTTACTCCAGCCGTAACAACAACACCTCATTTAGCACTTGTAATAGCATTCTGTTGCGCGAGACTAGGACATCCTATTCTGGTTTAGAAAGTCGATCTGACTAAGAATAGGACTCAGATAGACATCTGTAATTTTTGATCAATTGTATCGAAGGGAATCCCTCTTTAAATAAGAGGAAATCACCATTCGAAAGGATCCCCAATTTTATGTACTAAAAAAGCTTCAGAGAGAGGGACGTACTTCATTTTTTAGATTGTAATATGATACATTAATATATGAATAGAAGAATGTTTTGAGCATCCTTCTCTAGCCTTTTCGTCTTAGGGGAATCTTGTGAGAAGGGAGGGCCCACCTTCTTCACAAGATTCACCCATTAGTTTATAGCATGTTAGTGTAATTTCTATTTATGCCTTGATTAACTTTTGTCTTGCTGAAACACTACCTTTTGTGAATTTTGCTTTGCTGAAACGCTACTGAACTTTGTCTTGTTAGGAACTTTTTTTTAGTGAACGTTACATTATTTTCACGAAGTTCATAATCATTTTAATTAGCAATCTTGTGTGATGATTTTATGAGGTGTGCTAATTAGAGACTGGGTTAAAGGTTCCTGCTTAAAGGAAGAAATTAGAAGGTCATGTTCTCTGTTAGAAGTAGTCAGCTTTCAGTTATTTTCACAAGTGTGCTAATCAGAGACTGGGTTAAAGGTTCCTGCTTAAAGGAAGGAATTAGAAGGTCCTGTTCTCTGTTAGAAGTAGTCAGCTTTCAGTTATTTTCACAAGTGTGCTAATCAAAGACTGGGTTAAAGATTCCTGCTTAAAGGAAGGAATTAGAAGGTCCTATTCTCTGTTAGAAGTAGTCATCCTTCAATCATTTCCTTGAGCGTGTTAATTAGAGACTGATACTAAAGGTTCCTGCTTAATGGAAGGGATTAAGGGTCCTGTTCTTTGTTAGATAGAGTTAGCCTCCTATGCATTAATGAGTTCATGAAAGTGTGTTTTTCAAAAATAAAGTGTTGAAGTTCCTGCTCAGGAATAGGGTCCTGTTCTCTGGTTATAGAATAGTTGTTCTTTCCTGTTGCAATTGTTCTTTCAATGTAATCCAGGATTCTTTAGATTGATCATCTCATTAAGCTTTGCAATAAGTAGTTTTCTTTTCTGTAATTCAAGCTAGAACTTCAGTTCATTCAAGGCAAGTGTGATTAATATAGTTTCCTTTACTACAACTCTAAGTTGCTTTTGGAATTGAGCATATATAGTGCATGGTTACCTTTGAAATAAACAGACTTCCCTGGGTTGACAATTTGTGTAGCACTTGATTGTTTGAATTAATTAAGCAATTATAGTGACCAACAATGGTGAGTAAGTGAAAGAAAGAAGGGGAAAAGTCTCGGATATGAGATCCTCTCAGACCAGAGAAGCTTCAAAGTAAATATCAATTGTTGCAGAACTAATAGAATCAAACATACATCATATAGTTAGAACAATACCCGATTGGACCTTCCATGCCCGGGTTCTTAAGGAACGAGGAGAGGAGAAAGTTGGCCGCCATTAAACAAGAAATCTCAAAATTTCATTGCATATCTAGAGAACCAGAGGCTAAGTTAAGTCTTTACAGTCGGGAGCATCTCTCTACCATCGATAAATCACAAAAATGGAAAGATTGCCTACATATACCCAAGGCCAATAACGACAACAAAACCAAGACTTATCATTAAACACATTACGTATGCATGTTTACTAGTAGACTGCACCTGCAGCCTCTGGATGGTCATGTGCTTGTGTCAGACGCAACCAGGCTCCTAACAATTCTACAAAAGAATTGACCTATCTCAGGTCCCTTTTCTGGACTTTCCACTTATGGTGGAGACGATGTTTAACCACCTCCAACTACCTCAATAACTGCTTCCTCGGGATTAAGAACGCCTTGGCCAACTCTGCACTCTTGGGACGTGGAGGTCTTCTCACGCTGCTACCTGGATTGGCTGAACGACCTAATGGATAAGGTGTGGAGGCCAGTGTGAAGACTGGGGAACAAGATTGGAAGTAGTGGATGGGCGATGATGTTGTGACACCCGATGAGAAGTGCCACAAGGTATGGATAGGACTCGGGTAGAAGTGGCATGGAATGCAGGGTACAAGTGGATAAGGAGTAGAGATGACCATATAGATGGAGGTGACTGAGAGAGAAAGAGAGACACATGGAAGGAGGTGAGTGGATGATGAGATGGGGAGGGGCCATGTGGATGGAGAGAGGGGGCCTGTGGCACTAGATGACAAAGTGAAGTGTCATGGGAAAGTGACAGGAAATCCTCAAGGCAGCAGGCTTGGAGGAGTAGGAAGGATGAATTGGAGGATGAGGGGAACAACACCTGGCAGGAGGTGACAGGTGGAAGTGAGGAAAGGGGAAAAGGATGGGCCAGGATGGCGTTGAGCGGAATATGTATGGTAGAAGGTGGATGGTGGAGGATATTGGAGATATGACAATGTGGGGTCCATTGAAAGCCGCCAATTCCGGACCTACCCCCCTTTTATTAAAGGTAGAAAGGAAAGGGGGGTCTGGAATCCAACCTTGACCACAGATCTGAGTGCCCCAATCTAGGTCGTTGAAATATGTGCGACAAATTCCAGACCCCCCCTCTTCTTTAAAGGTAGAATGGCGAGGGGGCTCCAGAATCTAATCCTGACCGCAGATCTGGGCACATAGATCCTATCTGCCTAGATTTGCTCGTCGCTTATCCAAATGTGGATTTGTGCCCCAACTTAGGATAAGTGGGTTTTTACTACACTTATTTCCATTTTTTCGCCAAAGGGGGTCTCCTTTTAGGAAAAAATACCCCTCTTACATGTTTAGGTGCTAACACCAGGGTCCCTTATTCATCAATAGTTGGCAGCTTGATGTATGCAATGGTTTGCACAAGACCATATATTGAACGTGTAGTGGGAGTTGTGAGTAGGTATATGAAAAATCCAGGTAAAGAACATTGGGAGATAGTAAAGTGGATTCTCGGGTATTTGAGAGGTATGACTACTCATGCATTATGTTTTGGAGGTTTAGACACTTTTCTATAGGGATATGTTGATTCAGATATGGCAGGTGATAAAGACAGCAAGAGGAGCACCACACGGTATGTTTTTACTATAGGTAGAACAACAATAAGTTGTATTTCAAAACTACAAAAGGTTGTTTCACTTTCAAAAATAGAGGCAGAGTATGTTCTGCTACAGAGGCTAGTAAAGAGATGATTTGGTTACAAAGGTTGATGGAGGAATTGGGAAATAAACAAAGGAATAGCAGGTTGTATTGTGACAGTGAGAGTGCAATTCATCTTGCAAAGAACTTATCCTTCCATTCAAAGAATAAGCATATACAGTTGAGGTACCACTTCATATGATCCACCTTGGAAGATGGAAATTTGGAGTTGGAAAAGATACACACTAGCTAGAATCCTGTAGACATGTTAGAAAAGGGAGTAACCGGAGAGAAGCTGAGTTCCTACTCAGTTTCAGTTGGTCTTCAAGAATGAATATGAAGATGAGAAATTTGCAAGGTCTAAGAAGGTTCAAAGCCCAACATATACAGCAGTGGTGGAGTTGTTTAGATCAGTCTCCAAGTGGGATATTGTTGGTTGTGGAGCCTGATTATCTTCCTGATTCATAGGTCCTTTCTTTCAGCTGTGTATATACCCCATGAAGAATTTACACCCCATAAGTATGTACACTCTTCCATGCAGGGGAGTGCAGAGGGGGGTACCCCCTCTGTGAGGTCCAGGGGGTCTATCCCCCCGACTGGGGGGTTCTGGAGTGAAGCCCTTGAAGGAAAAATTTCCTTATAAATGTATATTATAATTTCATTGTAAATTTGGACCGTTCATTATAAGGTCGCAGATCTAACGGTAGAAATTATGTTAGGGTTTTTTTCCCTAGAAGGCAACTCTCTATTATGATGGAAATGTATTGCGACTATGCAACATAGAGAATATTGTATTTTGAGACAAGAGAATGTGAGTGAAAGAAGAGGAAGTCACAATGGGTTTGTTGTAGGTTATATCCCTTCATATGCTAGATAATAATAAAGGAAGGACCTGGAAATTTCTCTGGTGGACGTAGTCCACACTGGGTGAACCACATAAATCTATATCTCTATTGTATTGTGTATATTTTTTGTTTTGTTTCCGCATTTGTTTTATTTTATTTCTCCATGGTCCTATTTTTCTAACAATCTTGTGCCTCAAATTGATGAATGGAAACATCTACTTCCCAGATTTTATGAAGGTGAGAATGAAATCCCTGTTGAGTATGTTCAAGAATTTCATGCTTTGATGCAACAGCTTGACATCCAACATGAAGACATACGTATGAAGTTGTTTATGTAGTCTCTTCAAGGAGATGTTCGTATTTGGTATCATTCTCTTGAAACTTATAGCATTTCTTCACTCAAAGAGTTTCATGCTTCTTTCAATATTCATTGTCAAAAGTTTTATTCCTCTGAGTTAATTTGTCATAGTTATTGTGAGGAGTATAAATACTATGTTCAGGATATAATTGATTCTGATGAAGGCTGTGAGAATGAAGAAGATTCCTTGGATGAGGAATCAATTCTTTCTCTTCCTTGTTCATCTACATCAGATGAAAATTTTGTTTGTTGCTCTTATGAAAAAAATGTAGAGGATATTTTCGTTCTTAAAATAGATGTATTTAGCAGCCTGACTTATGATCAAGAAGTTGTTTCAAATATTGACCAATAAAATCCTATTTTGGATGAGTATTCAGATGCAGAAGAGCAGATCCCTACATCACATTTTTTGACTTAAGGAGCATCCAATCAGTGTATAACAATTATGAATCATATTTTGATGAGGATATGAAGGAATTTCAAGACCATACTATAGATCCTTTTTAATCATTCATTAAGTAACAACATTGTGAGGAAATCAACCATCTTGGTTTTGTAGAAGACATTGAGAAACCATCTTCGCATATCAACAAACCTGCATTCACCATGCTTGAACCTAGATCTGAAGATAACATCAGAAAACCTATGACTAGTAGTGAAATTAGTCTGCAACCATGTTCATATTTGCAGATAGATTAAAGTGGAAGCCTCCATGGGAAAGAGAATATGCCGAGAATATTTGATCTTCAGTTTGAACAATATCAGGCTAAGGTAGCCTTTTATTGTCATAATTTCACTTCTTCTTATTTTCATGATCCGATTTTTATCTATATGGAGGAATTCATGGATTCAAGGTTTGAGTCTTCGTTTCATGATAAATCTAAAAATAAAACTTACAATCAAGTGTTGATTTCTGTTCTAGTCTTCATTTTTCTAAAACACGTAAAAAGAGTTTGGATTGTTAATCAATTTATTGTATGGAATCATTGGAAGAACTATTTTACCTGATCTAGAGGAATCAGTTGGATAGAGTAGGAGTAGGAAGAATAAATCTCCGTTCTCGAGCTACCTGTTTTCAGTGATTTTGTTTTTAGTATGTGATATTTTCAGTTTCAAATAAAGAGCGAAAGCGCTCTTAGACATACAGGTTTCCTGGACAATGATGAATATGGATAAGTCCAATGGTCTACAAGTTCTTGGTAGCTCATAGGAATCACTCCATCCCCCATGGAGCCAAATTTTAGCACAAAAAATTGCAGTAGAAAATTTGGTCATTTCACAGCACAGATGAATCAAGAGATTTCGTAGCGCATCTTCCCTCATTACCATTATTGCATTTATGAAGTTGGTGTCAATCAATCTCATTGTTTTCATCATCCATGTTTTAAAAGGAAATCATTGAGATTTGTTCATTAAATCTGTTTAACTTCTTTATCAAAGACTTGAATTCTAATTCTAGTTCGGACAGGTGTTGCGGAACCTGCTGCAGATTGGCTGGCATAGGGAAATTGGAGATGAAGATGATCCATTTTTTGTGGTGATTAGTTTTTGAAAACATTAAGTGTTAAGGAAATATTCTAGTTCCACCTACTGGAGGCATACACAATCTCATAATCCATAAACTAATAATTTTTGTGTTTTTGAAGAGTTGTTGCATCACACAAAAAAACACAGAGATTCCGTAGCGCCCGGTGCTACGGAATCGTCTACACTGAATGTTCTGTAGTTGTGTTAACAAAGGTGCTACAGAATCACCTCGATAGACACATAAAAGGTTGTATAGAATCACCTAACCAGACACAAAAAAGGCTCTATGGAATCACCTAGCCAGACACAGAAAAGGTACTATGAAATCTGCAGAGCAGTTTTATAGGAGGGCGCTATGAAATTTCCTGTAGAGGCTACTGTTAAAAATTTGATCATAAAACCAAAAGGGAAAAGTGGTTTTCTCTAAAATATTTTGTGGAGGAATATGGTAACCCTGTTGACTTGCTGAAAAAATTTCAGCCTAACCTAGTGTGGAATTTGAGAGAAATAATTAAAACACTAGTGTGTTGTGAATTGCGCTGCAAATTCTATGTTTTGCATATCTGGTTGGATATTCTCCCTATTGGGAGGATTCCAAATGTCAAGGAGAGTTAGAATGGATTCTCATGGATCATTTAGATGTAAAGGGACAACTTCACCTAAGTTTTAGCTCCATTAAATACCTCATGCAGTGAGGTGGAAACAATTTATTAATGACTTCCAACAATTTCCTGAAAATTAACAGTTTGTTGGATTTTTGTCTCTTTGATTGTTGCCACCTATCTCCAAGGATTATAATCCAATGAAAGAGATGGGATTATACCTCCTAAGGATATTTGGATGATATTTTTTGTTTCAAAGAGGAGTGAGCTCTTGGAGAAGGGTTGGATTCATGATCCAAGAGAGGAGAGAGATAAAGGAGCAATTTAGTTGCTCAATTGTAAGCCTGAGGACTTGTTGTAATTAGCATTTCTGCTAATAGAGATTCATGAGATCTTATTATATGAATTTGTGTTATTTTTATCATTTTACCTTGGCATATTACTTGAATGGAATTGCAGGAATTGAATATCAATGGTTGTTCATGAGGCAGGAGATTCATGAGCTGCAAATGATTTGTAGTAATTGCCTCCTTTCATGATCTTTGTTCTAGTTATCTTTTAATTCATTCTTGCAGAGATGATATTTTCTTGATGATATTATTGTTTTTGTTATATTTATTATACCTCCATCCATCATTATATCCCTTTTGGTCTAGTATGAGCTTGAGTTCCTTTGATCTATAGGATGTTTTGACTCCATGGCCAATGGAATGCTTCTACTGATAGTTTGTTGCTCTCTCCCTTTCTTGTTCTTCCTGGTTGATCCACCCTTTTAAAATTGATTTAATTTTTCAAGTTCGAATGGTTGATGTAAAATACATTTTTAGTGATGTTAATGAAACATAGCCTACTTTTGTTTTGATGTATCATATCTGATGAAATCTTGTTTAATGGAAGTTATCTTTCTTTTTTCCATCTTAATATCTCTCACTCTGAAATTTTAATATCATTGAAGTATTCAAATTATTTTTTGTAGTTGTATGACAATGGATATTTGATTATTATATTGTTGTAGCTTTCTCAAAGTTTTGTTTTCTTCGATTTAAGAATTTCTTGTATCTGAAGCATATCTCTTCTTTGTCTACTGGCATAGCCTGAAGCTAGTGGTAGATTCACTTCATTTTATTACTAAGTCTTCCTCCTATCCACACTAATCCTCAAAAACTTGACCTAAGTTAAAACAAGACCTCTTTTGTTGATGCACTTCATCCATAATTTCCTGTGTTTTGACATTGTTGAACTGAGTTCTATCCATTTGAAACCACATTTAAGAATTATCTCATAAATGTTTCCATTGGTACTGGACTTATCCTCTAGCAGTCTGAGGGTGATTCTCAGTGCTAACATAAGAGATGACCTTCCTGCACTGCTTAGTTGAGACCAAATAAATTGTGGTAGGTGGAGCTACTGTTGGTATCCTACAAAGTTGTCTTTCCAAAGTAACAACGACACTATGAGGTGTAGATTCATATACAACATGATGTTCCCACATATATGTTTGGAATAAAATAAAATCACAAACTTCAAGTGGGGAAACATCACCTAATACCTCATCCTTGAAGGGATTGATGTCATAGGGATGGTGACACTTTTGGCTGACATAGAGATCCCATCCTTGGATGATCCACCTGATGATATCTAATGGGATTATATTATTTTGGCTTCCACTATCAACAATGAAAAGCAGTGGAGCACCCTTCACCCACATCTATAAGTGAAAAATGCGCTCACCTCCCTCTGAATTTTCTAGTTCATTTGGTTGGACCTTGGTGGTAGTGACTATGGAATTGGGTTATCTATCAATGTTATGCTTCCCCTTTTTTGGATATAAATCTGAGTCAGAGCCTGGATCTTACTCAGAGGTATTAAGATCGACCACCAATGACTTCTTCAAGTGACATTCATTAGTGTTTTTTCAATGTATTTTTTGAAACTTGCACCCCTTCCTAGTGTATTTATTCATCTTCCCATTACCCTTCTTTTCTTTTGTTTAGGTTGGTTATCCTGAGGTTTTCCACCATTAGTTTATACTTTGTAATGTAGGATGGGGTTTCCTTTTCCATGATTCTACTATGATGCATTCACATATCCAAACTCTTTCTTATTCCTCTTCTTAAATGTTTTCTCAATTTTGATAGAATGTCGATTAGCGCCTCCCAGTGACAAGATGTCCAGAAACTCCATTTCATTTTGGATGTACCTATGTGGACCCTCACATTATTTTAGAACTATATTCCATTCAAAGTATTTGATACCCATCTTGCTGCACAAGGTATGAAATCTATTCATGAACTTTGGCACTATTCGGTCCCTCTCTTGATGTAGTGTACACCATCTTGTGTACTGGTTTTCATAGTTTCCAATAGGGAAATATTGTTCCTTAATAACATCCATAAAAGATCCCCGAGTGGGTTTGGCCTCAAACATTCTAGAATCCTCTGTGGAATTTTTCTCAATGTAAGTCTCCTGCCAATTTTTGACATGGGGGGTAACCTTAAGGAGTGAAAAGGTGATATTTTCCCTATCAGAGAAATTGTGGACAAATAAATAACCTTCTAGTATATTTAACCATTTTTCTAAAGAATCTGCATCTATTTGACCTTCAAATATGGGGATACAAAAATTAATTTGTAGCTTGAAAGGGGTGGTTCCTACAAAATGGTCTCTTGACAAAGACATGTCTATTGTTGTCGGCAACCACCGAAGGATTTGGGCACAATTTTCTATCATCTCATCCCTCTATCGCATGAGGGATTCCTAGAGAAATAGTCAAACATGATCTCCTTCTCCCTCATCTCTCTTTTATTCTACCATGGGAGGCCACCGAGGTTAGTGAGGAGAGTCTTTTAGAGTATCAAGTACTTTTATTCCCAACTCCTTACACCCTAACATCGTTGGGTACATTGTTGTTGGGAAAAACACCCTACAGACTAGAAAATTAGGGTCAGACTTTGCATGCAAATTTGACCAAATAGAAACTACTTTTTTACCTACATCCCAAGATTTAAATCCCTTTTTCTCAGTAAATGCATGGAAAAGGACCACCTACCTTATTACCAGCGTTCGATGTCGATCCTCCATTTTTCTTGATTGCTTGTTTGCACTGCTCCTTCCAAAGATGACCTGCACTCAAGACAAACAACAACTATGCATGCATGCTACTTCTATACTCAAGGGTTATAAATTGAACATAAACTAATCAAATCATAGACAGCTCATGAATTGGGACGAGAAAAGCGTTCTTTTTATTACATAAATTGAATCAACTTACAAAAGTTGAGACCGACCACTGTTCCTTGAACCTGATCCTGGGCTCCTCTTCTTCTGTCCTTCAACTGCTTTGCGTTAAATATCCTTTGGCATGAGGAAAGGCTAAAGGGTTGGGACAATGGAATACGTAAATGGGCAGAGTTTCTTCGTTATATTTTTTCCTCTTCCAAATGGTACCCCCACCACTTCTTTTATAGGCTAGAAGAAGCTAGGGTTTTGGATGAACCCTCATCCATGCATGGCCGGGAGTTTCAGTTAACTTACCCATAGATTTTTGTTCCGTCGGAAAATTTCCTTTTTTCATGCTTTAGTAGGTACACGCGGGCTGTTGTGATCCAGCCAACGTGTACACGCATGCAGTAATGGGTTAGGGTGCATGGGCCTTTACACAAGAGGATTTTCAAAGAGTTGTTCAGCAGAGTTTTGGCAAAGAAGGGAAATGAGCTGGCCTAATGCCAGATAAGCATATGTGGTGCAAATTAGGGTTATAACAGATTCCCCCTAATGTGTGAGGTCAGAAGAGCATCTGATGGCTGAAATACATTACCAATCTTTACTGATGTGTCAAACGATTGAGCCCAAGGATCAAGAACCATGAGGTGTCGTCTACAAAATAACAAATGTCTCACCGAGGCAGGCATACCCATGCTCGGGATAAAATAGAACCATGGCTACCAATCAAATACACTGTAGATCCATGTCAAATAACTATAAAGAGTACCCACGAGCAATACACAGTGGAGCTACATCTCAAAATCAGAAAGATATAGAGTATCCATCTTCCAGAAGCTGATTCGGCCTGATGGCTGGACTTCAGAGCTCGAGAAACAACTTCAAAATCTTCCAAAACTTGGGTAGGAGTGTAATATGAGTGTACAACTGCACTACCCAAAGGTCTTCGATGACTCTTCGGTCATGGAATTGATAATCTTGATGATCGGACTGAAGTCTTCAGTGATTTTGAAGAAGGACTTGATTGGACATTCAGGATGGCCGGGTATGCGGACAAGAGACATATTGTAGAGGGGCCGACTCAGGCTTAGTGACAAACTTCCCTTGGACAATAGCATGAAAAATGATGTGACTCAGGCAGCATATATGTTACTCATAAGTCTACAAAGAAGGAGGCAACGCAAACTCTCCATATGTTTGGAAGAATAACCAAACGGTGGAGGACACAACTCTATATAGTGACAAAAGCTTCCTAAGTTCGTACTACATCCCATAGTCTGATGAACAAATGGAAAGATGTGCTTTATCCAAGGGTGACTCATTATGCTACTAATAAAGAAAATACCTTTTCCTTCCTCTTTTTGGGGTATATTTGATTTTTTTTTTCTTTTCGATAATTTTTGGAAAAAGAATAAAGGAATATTACGTTACAATGGAGGAACGAGTACTGCAAATATACAAGCTCAAGGCACAAGGAAAAGACTGATGTTCTGGTGAAATGATACTTGGGAAAAATCCTCCGATAGCCAAAGGTGTTAAGACGTAGAATCAAACTATCACAAGGCTGGTGGATAAGGTATGCAAATGCGGTTGATACAACACACAACGGTAACATCCTTCGATGTAAGTTTAACAAGCCCAAAGAAGGTAAGCTCGGTGGTTTTTCATATTTAGAGAGTCTAAAAAAACATAAAAGGAGACTCCATTGGGGTACCTTTTTCGAAGATAGTCTAATTGGTTTGAAAAAGGGATAAACTAGCACCGATTAGACATCAATTCAAAACCATTTTAACGAGTGTGACAAGGACAAGATCACTCAACTATTTTTTCATTTTTAAGGAGTCTGAAAAAAGATTAACTATGGACTCCGTCAGGAATATTCTTCTGGACCAATTTAACGAGTGTGAAAGAATAAGGTCACTCGACGATCTTTTCAATTTTAGGGAGTATAAAAAGAGCTTAACTATGGATTCTGTGGGGGTTTCTTTTTCATAAGTTTAGTCCCTCAGGCCCAAAAAAGGGATAAAATCATACCTAAGAATACTCTTCTAAAGAATGAAAGTTCTATAGAGTATACCTTTGTTCATACAGTTGACCGTCTGGACCAAAAAAGGGGTAAACTACCGCCAGACAGACGTGACTTCAAATTTCATTTTAACGAGCATGAAAGGACACAAGATCGCTCGACAATATTTTCATGTTTAAAGGGTCTGAAAAGGGCTTAAAAGAAGACCTGTTTAAGGAATGTTCTTTTGGACCAATTTAACGAGTGTGAAGAAACAAGGTCACTCGACAATTTTTTCATCTTTAAGGAGTCTGAAAAGGGCTTAAAGAAGACTCCATAATGGTTACTTTTTTCAGTTAATCCAGACGAGATCGAAAAGCATAAACACAGTCTCGCTGGATGTTGCTTTCGGATCTCAAAGTGAGCTTGAAAAACAACAAAGTTAGCTCATGATAGACTCTTTGTGGGTCGATGCCTGGCATCTCCTCGGGGGAGATGTATGCTCCGATGAAAACATTGTCTATGATGCCAGGGGTTCTGGAGATATTGATAGGTATCATTTCAGCAATGGTTTCCATATTACCCTCAACATAGATCTTGTGTGTAGCTAAGGGATTAGTATGACAAGACCTATCTCCAGTCATAGTCATGGTGAATTCTCCTGCTTTGATTCAGCTTAACTTTGGGAGGAAATATGATCTCTGATGAAGATTGTCCCAAGGTTTGTCTGGACTAATCATTGTTTCGATTACTGCTTCGTCGGAGGGCAAGACTAAGTCTAACAAATTGGTGTTAGCGAGAGAACCATGAGCCCAACTAGGCTCTAGAAGTGGATCTAACTCTTGTGCATGAGTTGGATCAGTGTTAGCTGAAGCTTGTTGGACTAAAGAGTATGCTACCTCAGCAGCAGACAAGGGCATGGACATGCCTGAGTGCCCTGTCTCATCCATTGTCGCTGATGGGGAAGGAAGAATCCAAGGATCCTCAAAGTAAGTCATGCAGAATGATGAAACTTGAAAAATCTCAACCTTATGGTGATTAGATATAAATTTGATATCGTCATGAGGAGGTGGGTAATCGAAGGTACCCATCAAGGATGGGCACAAACCAACTCCTACGTTAACGACACCTGGTTGAGGATTATCAATCATTGGGACTGTGGATGCCCCAAAAGCTGGGTCAAGTCTGGAGAAAAACAGTTGATCGATGGTCACTATCTGACCCTCATGTGGAAACAACAAGACTCATAAAACTGTAGCAACCACAACTTGCATTACATATGTCCAACTCCGCCCTAACAAGAGGTTATAGTCGAGGGTAACATCGAATACCTCTACCTCGACACACACAGGTTTCCCTCCTAACTGCACAGGGAAAGAAGGAACGATGTCATGTGGTCAGAATGAATGACCGTTGAAAGCAGTGAGGAGAGTAGGTGATGGAGACAAAATGCATTGGCCGATGGCCTTCCAGCATGCTAATGACATAACGCATGTCGAGGCACCCTCATCGACCACCGTGCGGAAGATATTATGAGTAAAAATTTTCGTGGAATGAGCCACTACTATCTAAAATGCTACATGGTAAGGCAGATGAGGTTTTAAGTCAGTTGTATCTAACATGATGGTGCCCGGATTACAAGTCTCAGTAGAGCCCAAAGTGTTTAACAAGGCTTTCCTCTGAGCAGGGTAGATTTGGAGGACCTCCAAAGAAGACATCGCACAAGGGGTTTGTGATAAATCCTCCACCACAGAGTAATTCTGGGCGGCCCTTGCGTTTGGGTTTTGAGAAGCTTTTTTAAATGCACCTTTTGGAATGTGTGTCATTGTTTCTCCCAATGTCTTCTCAATTTGTATATGGAGAGATCGGAGATCAACTTCTTTACCCTTCTCAGAAGCGCTTGGTTTACTATAGTCGTGTGCTCTAGTTGATATTAAAGCATCACCCCTAACCATATATACATTCACGGATGAGGGATTGTTTGGAGGAGGGAAGGTTTCTTGGATGCCCCCTTCTGTGCTTGTAGAGGCTTGAGTTAGATTTTGCCCATGTTGAAAGGGATTAGTCAACACTACTTGTTGTTGCAGTGTGACAAAATTTTGAGCATTTGCAAGTCGAGGACAAAGATGGGTCGGGTGGTCTTCCACGCACAACTTGCATGGATACCTCACCTTCCGTTTTTCCGTGTTGTCCTCACCAGCATTATCAGTGGGTTTTTTATCCCCCTTACCCTTCTTTTGTTGTTTTTTCTTCCCTTCAGGCTGCTGGGTGGCCTTTGGGTTAGTCGAATGCATGGTGTGTACTTCCGACGTGTGGGTAGGGGGAGCAGCCAAAGTAGTATTTTGGTTGGTCGTTGTGTGTTGTATGGATAACTGTTGCAACTGTTTTGTCAATTGCTCAATGGGCTTGGTTTGTGCTAAACCAACAATACCATCGGCATGTGGTCCAACTTTCTGTCTAGTTTTATACAATATCAAACGTGGCACATCTGGCAAGATGTTGTATAATAAACCAGACTGAGAATAGATGAGCTCAAACTATTGAGCCCTCATGATGGCATCTTATTCGGAGAAAAATATGGATGTCACGACGTCTTTGGATAACTGCAGGACCAAAGAATAAGGAACCACTCAAGCAGGAATGCTGGTGGGACTGGTACCTTAATTAAACTCTTCCGGCATCTCCACTCTCGGATATGATCAGAGATATGGTCCGCTATTGTCCGTTCAAAATTGGCAAGCAGCTCTGTGCCAGCGTCGTATCTCACAGGTAACTGGAAATGGTTAAGGAAGGCCATTGCCAGTTCACCAAAAGAAGATTATCTTGAGTGATCGAGCTCGATGTACCATTTCATGGCACTCCCAATAAGAGTACATTGAAAAAATTGCAACTGTACGGAGTCATCTTTCAATGATTTAGATGGGCACCAAAGATGAAAGGTAGTCACATGATCACCTGGATCTTCATTAGGCTTGGCCTTGAAATTTGGAATGTCCGAAGGCAACTTCATCGGCATAGGATGCCAACGTGGATCGTGACAAATAGGATCATTTAACAACCTTGTCAAATCTGGCAAGTGTGAAGTTGCCAGGAATGGTAGTTTGGGTTGCTGCTGATAACCTAGGAAAAAGGGTCCCGGAGTTTGATTGGCACCAGGTTGCCAGGAAAAGTTTGGCTACTGGACTGGATTCTGGTAGAAACCATGGCCCTGACTAGCATAAGGATTTTGCATCTGTGGAGACATCATCGACTGATTTCTCAAAAAGGACATAGAGTGTTGGGCATGCATTATATTCGCAGGACTTTGGGAAGGCTTACCCAATGTAGGTCCTGCGGGGAGAGGCATAGTGGTATGACTGGAGTTCCGTTGACTGTTGAAAGAATTACCCTAGAATGGAATTCTGGAGGAGGGAATGGATCATTGTCCTGAATTCCAAGGTCCTACTATGTGTGCCCCCTGCGCAGGAATAGTACCCTGTGCAGGAGTAGATTGTCCGAAAATGGGGTTGCCCCCAGACGGGAAAGCGGTTGACAAGAAAGTGTTGTTACCAAACATTATGTTCCAAGAAAACGATGTTGAACCTACCGGCATACTGTGCGCAGGTGGTCCCTGAATCCTAACTCCAGATAAACTATTGTGTGTAGGTCTCCCAGTGGATTGCTAATGCAGACCACCAAGCGAAGGGGATGAAGGAGGGATATGACCCCCTACGTAAGGAAAAGAATTAAAAGGGACAGGATTTCCCCCAAAGTGACCTTTCAGAGGAGCACTAGAGCTCCCTGTGCCCAGACCCAAAGTCTGTAAAGTGGAGTAGGTTAGTACAGGACTTGTACCCAAACTAGGCATACCATATGAGAACGAAGGGCCTGTCGCACTAGGTGTGAAGGGGGTTGTGGTCGCCGCCATAGACGGGTTTGGTCCAATGTGCGATGTAGTTTTGGCCGAGACCATGGTGGCTCGGACCAACGATGGTAGGCTAGGAGATGACTCTCCTATGGTGGAAACTATGATGGGAATTAACGAAATCCCAAAAGGAGTAAAAACATTTGTTTCCATTGTTGTGTGAGGCACTGTCTGGCATTCATGAAATTGGATTGGTACAATAAACGATGCCAAGATATTAGTGGTTGGGGTTTCAACCGAGCCAAGAGTGGATGCTTCAAGGTTCAAAATGGTTGATTACTCCGGGGGTTGTTCGGGCACAAAGGTTTGTAACCCAGTCGCTTCAAAAGACCCTTGTTTGTCTAGCTTTCGCCTTAATGGTGGCGGGGGTGGCTCCAGTGTAACCGGCGGCAAGCCAAGAAGCCTTTGTTACCAGCGGAGCTTGGGATCCTCCACTATGTAAGAAGATCCAAGACATGCTAAGGTATTCTAAATGTTCAAAAGTAACACACACTAAAAAGAATCCCCTAAGAGATAATACAAGCAATCACTAAACTATTTGGAAGAACAGTTACAACAACCAACACTAGAGCAACTTACTGATGCAAGTGAAACTCAAACATGGAAGCACCCTCCAGGTTTTATGGAAGCACTATGCAAAGCATGGCCTGATGTCTGTACTAGGTACCGCGGTATACCCCCGCAGTCACCTCTGTACGTCCCTAAAAAGATTGGCAACTAGGTTGCCAGCATGCGAACAGTCACTAGGCGGGTATAGTCGAAAGTCGGGTAGACCATAATGAGCAAGGTATCGAGCCCAAAACCTATCAAGGGTATGAAGAGAAAATGGTCCAGAATACAACTGAGGACCTCAAACGAATTCGAGACCCACGAAGCCCCGTGGCAAATGCAAACGTCGAAATCCCAAAACAAGCCCTCTATATGTGTTCTCCACTACGATTGGTCTGGATCTGGAGGGGTTATCTTTGCTACCTTTCTGCACACGACATCGTGTTTATCCCCTATGTTAGAGGGGGGTCTTGGATAACTTCCATGAAACTAGACTTAGACACTCCCTATCTCAGACTCTAATGTTTTTTTTTGAATGGCCTTGAAGAGTTTCCTCTCCAACCTATTACAAGGCCCTAGTCCTGAACTAGTTTGTGAACCCTACAAACATAAAAGTCTAGTAGATTTTAAAATTAGTATTGCTTTTATGGATTTGTCTTACGTCAAGGGGTATGAGGGTGAAACTGATGATGTGTAAAAGATGAAAGAAAAAATAAATGAAAAAGATGGAAACAAAAAACTTTTACTAAATGCAAAATTTCAACAACTTTTCACAAAGAAAGATTTTTTATTTTTTTAAGATTTTGGACAACAAACTCAAAGGAATTTCGCTCGACTACAAGCTACTTATGATCTAAGTGAATTGAAAAATCTTACGAAATAAAAGACTTTTCCCTAGCTAATGATGCAGAAACCCACTCTTCAACCAAAGAAGAAAATGAAAAGAGATTTATTTATTTATTTACGTGCTAGTAAAGCAAGAAAGGGAAAATACCGACAAGCAAAAAACCAAGAAAAACAATTTTGGCTTAAAGAGAAAATCACAAAGAATCAAATTAAAGAATCACACAAAGGCAATTGAAAAAACAATGGCTCTCACGCTTGTCTAAAAACCATTATTATTATTATTATTTATTTATTTATTTATTTTATTTTTATTTTTTATTTTATTTATTTATTTATTTATTTTCTGTCAACTTTTAACTAAGAAAAAGTAGGCTAAGGGTAATATGAAGCCTAAGCTACTGACTGTTCAAACATAGATTCAAACACCTGAGAGGAATACTTCTTATCAAAGGAGGGGATGACTGCCCCACCCTGAACAAAAAGTAGCCTGTACAAGCACACTACTGTCACTCAAACAACACGCGTGCAAACACGTGATGACCAGAGACAGAGAGCGTGTACACGCAGGCTGACCTTGTACAGGCCACGTGTATATCTAAATTCTAAGAAAAAATATGAAAACAAGTAGTCCAGACCAGGAAGAGGCCTCTGGTATTGATAACCAGGATCCCTTGAAGGCTTGGATACTCTTTCTAACAGAAAAAACAAATAATGCAAGGAAAAATAATAAGGCAAAAAAAATAAAAATCTGAGATAGGACTGTTAACAAGCAAGACTTAGACCATATTCCAAACAAACCCCTGATAATGTGTGATTCTGACAGGGAAGAGGAGGACTACCTCTACGGTTCTCTGAACTCCTACATGTTACTGCTATCTCTACAACTAGCGTTCACACGTGGGCTTTCAGAGGATAGGGCATAGGTACACACGTTCAGGCCTTCTGCAGGCCGCATGTACCTCTATGTGTCCTAAAAAATACAGTCAATCAAAAGTCAGGGAAAGCTAGTATGGAAAACCAGACTCCCTACTAGCTCAGACCTTACAGAAAAAGAAAAGACAGTCAAAGAAAAAACAGAAAACCTAATATTTAAACTACCCAAAAACTTAAATAAATCCAAGAACCCTAAAGAGTATTCTCCCCAGTATGGTCATCAATTCTGTTGTTGGGAAAAGCACCCTACAGACTAGCAAATTAGGGTCAAACTTTGCATGCAGATTTGACCGAATAGAAACTATTTTTTTACCTACATCCCAAGATTTAAATCCCTTTTTCTCAGTAAATGCATGGAAAAGGACCACCTACCTTATTACTAGCGTTCGATGTCGATCCTCCATTGTGCTTGATTTCTTGTTTGCGTTGCTCCTTCCAAAGATGACCTGCACTCAAGACAAACAACAACTATGCATGCATGCTACTTCTATACTCAAGGGTTAGAAATCAAACATAAACTAATCAAATCATAGACATCTCATGAATTGGGATGGGAAAAACATTCTTTTTATTATGTAAAGTGAATCAACTTACAAAAGCTGAGACCGACCACCGCCCCTTGAACCTGATCCTGGGCTCCTCTTCTTCTGTCCTTCAACTGCTTTGCATTAAATCTCCTTTGGCATGAGGAAAGGCTAAAGGATTGGGACAATGGAATACATAAATGGGCAGAGTTTCTTCGCTATATTGTTTCCTCTTCCAAATGGTACCCCTACCCCTTCTTTTATAGGCTAGAAGGAGCTAGGGTTTTGGACGAACCCTCAGCCATGCATGGCCGAGAGTTTTAGTTAACTCACCTATAGCTTTATGTTTCGTCAGCAACTTTACTTTTTTCATGCTTTAGTAGGTACACGGGGGTTGTTTTGAGCCAGCCAGCATGTACACGCATGCAGTAATGGGTTAGGGCACGTGGGCCTTTACACAAGAGCATTTTCAAAGAGTTGTTCAGCAGAGTTTTGGCAAAGAAGGGAAATGAGTTGGCCTGATGCCAGGTAAGCATATGTGGTGCAATTTAGGGTTATAACAGACATGCACATACAAACAATTAAAGAGAAGACCGCTCTGATACTAGTAATCTAGATTTATGAGGGGATGAGATAAAGCATAGCAATATGATCAAAACATAGAGATACAATAATAATCAATTTATATTAATGAACCAAATATTAAAGAATTGTAAAAATGCAGAGTGAAATGAACTCTCTAGAATGGTGATAGCTTATCTCAGAGAAGAGATGTGATGGCTAAGCATATTTGTAAGAATATGATTAAAATGAGGGTGGAAATACCTTTTAACATAAAGCATCAATGAGAAAACCCTAAAAAATCCAAAACCATAACCCCAAAAGATGAAACACCAAAAGGTTTGTGGGCCTCGATGTGGTTAGTTGATACGTCAACTTCCTCGGGGTGTTACTTTTTCATACGATCTCCATTTGGGTAGCTTGGTATCCCATTAGAAATATTTAGCGGAGGAGTACACATTTTGAATGGCTCAATTTGTTCCTTTAGCTATCTACTAGGTTCTTTAGGGCCAAGAAAATGTCGTTTAGGGCCTCAAAATGGCCCCAGAAGTTCAGGAACTCAAAAAAATGCCAAGATGGAAACCATATTTTGAGCCAATGGAATAGGTGGGTGGCCAACAACGTCCACTGGGATCACTATGCTCGTATGGTGTTGAGGCAACTTCATCGAGGAAATGGATGCTCGCTAGTAGCGAAGAAATGTTGAGAAAAGATAAATGAGGAACACACTTATGTAGATATTTGTTTGTTATAAAAAATGAAAACCCATGGTTTAACCAAAAACAATCAAAATTTTGTAGCCAGTTAAACAAACTACATTGTTAATTGTCTCTTTGAAAAAGGTGCGTTTGATACCAAGTACTTGAAATATTGGGTTATGTCTTTTATAAATTTTGTGTCATTGTGGTACCCATGATTATTGGAAATGTGTCTACAGTTTGTTGAGATTATGCTTAAAAATCAAATCTAAAGTAAAGGCCCTAGAGTTCTACTGACATACATAATTAGTTCTTTCAGTGTGTTGCCATTTTTTGGCCACAACAACAACCCCCCTTTCATTTTTATTTTATAATATAAAGGAAAGGGGGCCTCTACTAAAATTTGAACTCTAATGCCTAATTCTCTACTACTATGAGCCTAATGCTTATTCTTTACGTACCTTGAAAGAGTTGTGGGTTTGGATCTTTATTGATGATTTTCTTTTATTGAGGTTCATTAATCCTTTTGATATTATACTTTCAAATGTTCTTCATAATTCTTTTTGACTTATGATGCTTCATTGATATTTGTATGATGAAATGGACAAATTATCTTTGGGACCTTATGCAGATTTTGAAGTATTTGATGTTCTTATATGACTACAGAGTTTAATGTTTTGTTTTATCCCTTGAATGAGTTTTCTTTTGAGCACTTCCTGAATGGATGAAGAACATATATGCATTATGCATCCTCATGCTTGAACCTTGTACCTAATGTCTTCATTTATCCTCAAACTCTTGTATGTTAATCAACTTGTTTGGTTTAAAACTCTTAAATAGAATCACAATGGTCATTAATCCTTTCTATGAGTTTGAGATTAGATACACACAATTTTCATGAAATTTATTTACATTAGCAAGTTTCTTATGAAAGACTGAGATCATGGATGATTATTTTTGAAAAACTTATTTGTTTTATTTTTCAAACAAACCCAACACTTATTCATAAGTTTGTTGAAGGAAAAGGACAAGAATTTAATATT
>ML804328.1:219958-235589 GCA_009831015.1 Picea engelmannii | reverse complement strand
AGGAAGCATTATCAGGTTCTATGTGATGGTTGGTTGATGGTGATAATTTAATGTGAAGTTTTATTATCTCTCGTATATTCTTGGGTGGAAGGAAGGGGCAAGGATGGAGAGTTCAAATCTCTCTTGATATTGGAGGATTGTATATTCCTCTTGGAGGTTTATCCCTCCCTTTACATTTGGAAACTGTAGCTACCTTTGGAAGTCATTACTTCCCTTGAACAATAACTATTGATTATTTCTTATATATTGTGCATGGTGTATTGGTGTAACTCTTATACTATTGTTCATTTATCATTGGATATAATTGAATGGTTTAAGTATAAGTTGAAAAATGTTTTAAATTGTAATTGATACTGATTCACCCCACTCTCAGTATCAACAATCTAATTATTTCTAGACTCCCCCTTGCCAAATATTGGGATGTATCAATAGTCTATTCTGGAAGAAAATGAAGTAAAGAAGTAGTTGCAACAGTTGTTGGAGTAGGGTTTGATTTGACCAAGTACCTCACATTGTGGGTCACCCATCATAATTGTACCCAAGAAGGATGGGACTTGGAGAATGTGTATATATTACAGGACATTGAACAAGATTACACTGAAGAATCGATACCCTCTGCCCAGGATCAATGATCTATTGGACCAATTGTAGCATGCCAAGTACTTCACTAAGATGGATTTGAAATTAGGATATCACCAGGTAAAATTCAAAGAAGAAGATACCTGGAAGACTGCCTTAAAACCAAGGAAAGGTTTGTATGAGTGGTTGGTTATGCCATTCAGTTTATGAAATGCACTAGCTACATTTATGAGACTAATGATTGATGTTTTATTCCCTTATCTAGATTCAAAAGTTATTATCTATTTGGATGATATACTTATTTATAATGCTACTTGGGAGGACCACATATCACATCTCATGCAAGTGTCAAAGACTTTCAAGAAGCACTAGCCATTGGATAACCTCAATAAATGTGATTTTTTTCAACAGTATTTGGTGTATTTGGGGTATGTGATTGGTGGAGGGGAGATAAATATATATTCTACAAAGATGGAGGCCATCATGAAATGGTCAGCTCCTACAAATTTCACAAAAGTTGGGATATTTTTTGGGGTAGCACAATACTTGCAGAAGTTCATAGCTTCATTTTCAGTAGTAGCTACAACACTCCACGCCATAATAGTGAGTGGTAAAAGTTTCCAGTGGGGGAAGAATCAACATAAAGATTTTGATGGGATGAAAATAAAGACTAGTCAAGAAATAGTGCTCATGCTACCAAACTTGTATAATCCCTTCAAAGTGGAGATAGATGCAAGTGGGTATGCCATGGGAGCAATTTTGATGCAAGGAGGAAGGCCTATATGCTATCATTCTAAATTATTTCATGGGGAAGTTCTCAAGTACCCTACCTATGATAAGGATCCATATGCCTTGGTACAAGCTGTTAAAAAGTGGAAGCACTATTTGATAGGAAAATATACCATCATACACACAGATTGCCAGTTGCTCATGTATTTGTAGGCCTAGAGTAAGTTACAACAAACCAAACACTAAAAATGGATGGGGTTCTTACAACAATTTAATCTATTCATAAAGTAATAAAAGTGTAGCCCAAACAAGTTGGAAGACATGATTTCAAGGCTGCCCACATCCAAGATTACAACTTTGGGAACTCTAATGCACATGGATCCTTTTACCCATGATGCATACATATAGGCATACACAAAATATGATGACTTCAAGGAGGTGTTTCAACAACTACAGGGCCAAATTCATATAGAATAAGGTGACGAAAAGGTTGAATATAATTTCTACAATGGTTTACTCTACAAGCTCAACATGCTCTATGTCCCTAAAGGTGAATGATTGCAACTTATCAAAGAGGCTCACACCTCCAAGGTTGCATGACATTTTGATGTTGGGATGATAGTTGCCAATTTACAGAGGTATGTGTACTGGACCAAAATGTAAGAATATGTAGCATGGTATATTAAAGGATGTATACTTTTTTGTACTATCAATCATAGTAATAAGAAGAAAGGTCTATACCATCCCTTACATGTACCCACTCGACCTTCGAAAATCATTTCCATGGATTTTGTGGGAAGTTTACCAACCATGCGGAAGGGACATGACTATTTATTTATGGTAGTTGACATGCTTAAGAAAATGTGCATTCTCATGCCTTGTAAAAAGACCATAAAGGGATAGGAAGCAACAAAATTGTTTTCTGAACAGGTCTAGGTGCACTTTGGGATACTAAAGAGCATCATCTCAGACAGGGACACTAGAATTTTCAGTGCCTTTTGGACTACATTGTGGGAGAAGATGGAAACTAAGCTCAAGAGGTATACAACATTCCATTCACATATAGATGGGAAGACAAACGTAGTCAATAGGAATTTGGTGCAAATTTTAAGGGGTTACAATCAGAAGCATTCGAATACCTGGGATGAAAATCCGATCTACATACAACACTCTTATAATAGAGAAATCCACACTTCTACTAGCAAGTCACCTTTTGAAACTTGTTTTGGATACTTTCCACCTTCACCCTTGGATCTTGTATATGGAAAGCAAGGAGGAGTGAGGGAGGACATCATAGGAGATGCATTAAAAGTTTTTTTTTTTTTTTAGAAGATCAGGGAGATCCATTTTCAAGTACAAGAGACGTTGAAGAAGTCATAAGAAAAGTACAAGGCTAGATATGACTAGCAAAAAAGAGAGAGAACATTCAGAGTGGGAGACAAAGTATGGTCACAATTGAATAAGGTAAGAAGATCAAGGCTTTGTGATATGGTCCTTTTGAGGTAGTGGAAAAGGTTGGAGATAATTCCTACAAACTCAATCTACCCCCATACATGCGAATTTACTCAATAATGAATTTGGAGAATCTCAAATTCTACGATCCTTCCATGTTGGATTAGGAGGAGCAGGTCCTACCTTCCATAGAGGACTTAGCACTAGATTATTAGGAAAATTTGACATATAACACAATTTTGTAGAATAGGTCCAACATGGAAGGCTGGTAGAGTTTGATATTAGGAGGAGGAGCAGGTACTCGGGGGAGAAGGTAGAGGAAAAATTTTCTCACCTAATTTAGTAAATATTTTGGGCACCAAAATCCTCCCTAAATGGGGAGGTTTGATTCATATTGGATCATTATATTATTTTTCATCTATCTTATTAATTTATGGGTGGAAAAATTGGAGGAATCAACTTACAGGGCCATTTTGGTGGTTGGACCAAATTTGGAAATTCGGGTACACAACCATCTGAAATATTCCAGAGCCATTTTGAGGCATCAAACGACACTTTTTTGGCCCAAACCTTACTGTAGATGACAATTTTATATTCTACACACCTATACCTTTCCAACAACGCAAGAATCACCTCAATCAGAGTTCGTATGTGAAATTTATGTCTACCGCAAGTTGACCTACCATATTGATCACCATGGTGCGAGTGGATGCCACGTCAACCTCCATTACTTAAACATGTAGGCCTAGCCACGTAGTGGATTTTCTAAGAAAATTCTATAAGGTCCAAAACCTTATCACAATTAAGGGTTGAGGAAGTCAAAAACCTACCCCTAGATTGCTATTAGCATATGTTAAATACCGGGCCACTAGGAGGAGAAGGGTTTTCATTCTATGTTATTGTATTTTGTTCCATAGCAAAGAAAAGCAACTGGCAATGGGGAATTAGAGAGACTAATAGAGGGAGTTAATGTTTTGTAGTATCCTAATAGGCCACAAGTCTCAAGTAACTCCATAGAGAGTTCCTTCTTCTTTGTACTTGCATTATTTCCATACCAGAGAAAACAGAGCAGAGAAACCTCATTTTCTAGCTGGGTTTTCTCCCATAAGGGTTTACCAAAGAAAATATTTGTGTTATTTTTTGGATGGTGTGTGACTGTATTTTAATGTTATCTATTTTCCACGTTTTATCTATTTCATGGATAAGTATAAAATTAGTAACTAAATATTCTGGAGTCTAAAGGAATTTAACCTTCATAGTGCGTGTTTTATTTTCATTTATCTCCATTTTTCTTTCCTTGATATCCACAATGAAAGAATTACCTGATGTTTCACCTGTGTTTTTACACATCATTTCCTTGTTAAGGATAAAACCAACAACATCATCAAACTTCAAAGTGTTTGAACCATATAGAATTACTCACAGCCATGCCCAAGCCATTCCATCTTTTTGGCAATGAGCACAAAATCAAAATAGCCCTAAGATAATAATCAAAGTTTACTCCCATGGAATTTAACTGACTAGTGACCATGTTAATCCACTTAAATGATTTGCAATAGGACCACCTTGTTGGAGGTTGAGGGTTTTTCATACATTTTATCCAATGCCTTCATAAGATCTTTCATTGACTTTTCTTTTGAAATGTTGAAAGCCATCGACACTGCCAGACATATCCATATTGTTCCTAGTTTCATTCTGTCAAGAACCTCCCACTCTTCATCCTTCATATTCATCACCTTCTTTGTTGTTTCACCCAATGGTAGTAAAATATTATTTTGATATAGATATTCTTCCATTTGCATCTTTCATAATTGGTAGTTTTGGTACCCTAAACTTGCCTTCTTCTTCCATATCTCCCACTTGAACCAAGAACCCTCCATTCCTATGATTTTATCACCCAAATAAACCTTCATATATGATACCAATTGTTAGGAATAGGATCAAGGAGAAATAAAAATAAAACAAATCGGAATGAATGCGAAAATAAAACACATAAGAACATAATACAAGAGAGACACCAATATACGTGGTTCACCCGATATGGGCTACGTCCATGGAGAAACAACCAATCCTTTCTTTATTCTGTCTAGAAAAATTAAGGGATAACACCTATAACATATTTGGTGAATCCTCCTTTTCACTCTCTTACAGTCTCCTCTTTCAGTCACAATGCTCTGTCACACCATACACAACTGCAATACAATTCCCTCTTAAAAAAAAGATTGTCTTCTAAGGAAAAAAAGGTACCGACATAACCTCTATCATCATATCTATGACCTAATAATGAATAGTCCAAATTGAATATGAATACTTTGTCATATGATGCAAGAGCATTGCCATCAAAACACAAGCATGGAAGACAGTTGGGTGCACTAGCGCATATTTTGAAACATTTTGAATTTCAAAAGGTCAATGTATTAATGTGATATCTGAGAAAGCTTTTTGAGTTATGAACGTATTTGATGACTGGAGGTTGAACCATCACATAAGATTGATGGGGGGAATGTATTTGTTTTATAAATCAGATCGTAGTACATATTTGGAGCTTTCACTCTTATCTTTCTGACTCGATATATATTGTAATAAGTACCAAGTAGCTGATAGCATTCAATTCCATTAATATAGTGTAGAGTAGTTGTGGGGAAGAACTCAAGAGAGTCCCTTTGTATAAATATTTGTAATATTGTCGAGGAGAGGCTGTTGAATCTAGTGTGTAGATTTCCATTGTAAGCTAAGAGCTCGGATATACAGAGAAATTGTATGAATGTATGTAAGTTTCAGTTGGATGAATATAACAAAGGAATATTTTCCCAAATGTGTGTGGTTGTGTGTCTATCTGAATGAATGGTAGAACTTCTGTTATTTTTCAATTCTCTGTTATTTTTTTTTTTGAATCCATGATTGTATTTTATTTGTTGAATGTATGAGTCATTGTGAAGAATATATAAGTTTCAATCATTTCTCTTCAGTGAGCGAGTGCAAGGTGTACATAGTGTCGCAAGGAGTGCGTGACTGAGTTTGTTTCGAATTGAAAGCTCAGAAGAGATAGGGAAAATTATGTGTATGCAAGGAGTGCATCGATGTTTGAAAAGAATGCATGACAAAGGTTTCAGACTAGGAAACTCAAGAGGAAGAACGTGATTTCAATCACAAGAGATAGAAGCAGTTAGAGAACAGTCGCAAGGAGTGCGAGGTCATTCACATAAGAGTGATGTGGATGAAAGTATGTTGCAAGATGTGCATAGGCCAGGAGTTTGACTAAGGGTCGAAGAGATTTTTCAGAGGAACAAATCGAAGAAGGGAAGATCAGGAGGAAGATCGGAAGGAATATTCAAGGGAAGAAGTCTTTGGAGTCTTCACTGAAAGCCAATGAACGAGATTCGTTCTCATAGGGAGATGAACAATTCCGGACCAGTAGATCTGGTGAAGTTGCAAGGAGGAAAACTATGAATTAGTTCAGTACTTCGGAGGTTCGGTGAGTTGAAAACTTGACGAAGATCGAGTCTTGAAGTCCGAAGTCGCGATTCAATCTCAACTGTTGATCAGAGGAGAGCACATGGCAACGGATCGAAGAGTTTGGGAATCAGATGGTCGGGGGTTGTGAATGGAAGGCCTAGAGTTCGCAAGGTCATGAATTTTGAACCGCGAAGGAGAAAACCCATGGTCATAACTGTGGTCACTTGCAGAAGAAATGTGTGTGTGTGGGTAAGGCAATTTTGGATATGCACAGGGACCCAAGGAGTCACTCTGACTCGGTTAAATTAACGATCCAAGACTGGGAGGTCAAGCAACCATTTGGAGAGAAGGGGAAGGTTGTAAGATACATCAATGGCCTGAGATATGATATCTAGGATGAAATCAACATGGCGATAGTCAGAACCATAGAGGACGCGTATGAAATGGCGCTGAAGGCATAAGAGAATTTGGCTAGAAAGCAGAGTTAATAGAACAGGGGTTGAAGCTTGAACAGAGGCAAGGGAGTTGCCCAAGATAAAGCACATAATCCTATGGATGAGGTAGAGAAACCACATAGTCACTCTGAGAGAGGAGGAAGTTCTCGAGGAAGACAGGATGGTGGTAGAAGTTATTTTCCTAGAGGAAGAGGAAGAGGTAGAGGAGGACAAGTGAGATGTTACACCTATGGAAAAACATGCCATATGTCTTGGGATTGCCTCGAGAGAAAGAAAGGAGGTGAAGCTCACATCTCAAAAGTGCAGAAGTGGGATGCTAAGACAGAAGGTGCAGAGGATGGAAGATCCTTGATGATGAAGAAGGTTCTTTTGAAGCAAGAGGTCGAGATTGAAAATCTAGTGCAAAGGAGCAATTTGTTCAGGACAACTTGCAAAATGAAGGATAGAGTTTGCAAGGTGATAATTGACAGTGGGAGAACTGACAAATTAGTATCCACAGAAATGGTGGAAAGTCTATAGTTGGAGACAAATACACATATGACTTCATATAAAGTCTCATGGTTGTAGAAGGGTCATTAGGTAATAGTCACTCAACAATGCCTGTTTAATTTCAAAATAGGAGGATATAGGTATGAGATCCTATGTGATGTAATTCCTATGGATGTTTTTCATGTTTTGTTGGGAAGGCCCTGGCAGTATGACATAAATGTTATTCATGATGGGAGGAGGAATACATATACCTTAGAGAAGAATGGTAGGACACACATGTTGTTGCCAATTGAAGAAAATAAGGTGAAGAGGAAGCTAGCATGAGCATACTTCTCATGAGTGGGAAGGAACTCCTAAGTGAAGTAAAGAAGGAACAAGAGATGAAGTTTTTTGTAGTGAGGAAACCAAGGGTTATACTTACCAGTACTTCATTGGAGGATTTTCCTGAAGAAGTTCAGGAGCTGCTAGAGAATTTTGTTGATATTGTAGTGGATGAGTTTCCAAACTCATTGCCACCTATCAGAAGCATCAGTCATCACATTGACTTGGTACCAAGAGAAATCCTACCGAATAAAGCAACATACAGGTTGACACCTCAGGAGAATGAGGAGGTAAAGAGATAGGTTCAAGATCTATTAGACAAGGGATTGGTCAGAGAAAGATTGAGTCCATGTGCAGTACCAACTATATTAATTCCAAAGAAGGATGGGGGATTGAGAATGTGTACAGACTCAAGAGCCATAAACAAGATCATCATCATATACATATTTCCATTTCCAAGGATGGATGACTTGATGGATTTCCTGAGTGGAGCCAACTATTTTTCGAAAATAGATTTGAAAAGTGGATATCAACAGATCGGGATGAGAGAAGGTGATGAGTGGAAAACATCATTCAAGACAAATGAGGGGTTGTATGAATGGATCGTTATGTCGTTTGGCTTAACAAATTCCCCGAGTACTTTTATGAGGCCGATGAATGATGTATTGAAGGATTTCATTGGTAATTTTGTGATTGTGTATCTAGATGATATAGTGGTATTTAGAAAGAGTAAAGAGGAGCACATGAGACATTTGGCATTGGTAATGAGGAGGCTGCAACAAGAGAAGTTGTTAATCAATCTGAAAAAGTCCTCTTTCTTGAAGACAGAGCTCATATATTTGGGTTTTGTGATTTATTCAAACGAGTTGAAGATGGATCCTGAAAAGGTGAAAGAAATCAAAGAATGGTCATCACCAAAGAATATCTTTGAGGTAAGAAGCTTCCATGGATTAGCAAGTTTTTATCGGAATTTCATAAGAAATTTTAGTGGGATTAGTGCTCAGATGATGGATACAGTGAAGAAAAGACACAAGTCTTTCAAATGGACAGAAGAGGCTGAGAGGAGCTTCAACATATTGAAGGAGAAGATAACTAAACAATTGATTATGGTTTTGCTAGATTTTGGAAAGACATTTCATGTAAGATGTGATGCGAGTGGAGTTGAAATTGGAGCGGTCTTAAGCTAAGACAACATAACTGTTGCATATTTCAATGAGAATATGAATGAAGCTAAAAATTATTACTCCACATAATCCATGCCATAATCCAAGGATTGAATAAATGGAGACATTATCTCATACCAAAGGAGTTTGTTTTGTATAGCGATAATAGTTTGATAGTTTGATTTGTTTTGAGAAGTTGAATCAGAAACATGCTAAGTGGATAGAGTTTATGAAAAATTTCACTTTTGTCACTAAACATATTTCTGGAAATGATAACAAGGTTGTTGATGCATTGAGCAGGAGAAAATTGATTCTGCAGGAATTTCAAGTCAAGACCTTGGGGTTTGATCACCTTAAGGAAATGTACCACAATGATCTAGATTTTGGAGAGGCGTATGAAGCATGTGTGAATCCTGTGCTCAGAGACAGAATCCAGTGGACCAAATATCTGATTCTCGATGGGTTGTTGTTCAAAGGATGTCAGTTCTGCATACCAAGATACTCGATGGGGGAGAATTTGTTGAAGGAAAATCATAGCGAAGGTCTGGTCGGACACTTCGACCATGAATTTTTTTTTTTCTCAATTAGCCAATTCATATTATTGGCCAGGTATGAGAGCGGAGGTAAATATGTTTGTGAACAATTGTAATATATGTCAGTATTCCAAGGGGAAGAAACAAAAGACTAGGTTGTATCAACCATTACCTATTCCAGAGAGGACTTGGGATGCAATAAGCATGGATTTTTTGTTGGGGTTTCCAAGGACACAAAGAGGAAGTGATTCCATATTTGTGGTGGTAGATAGATTTTCAAAGATGGCACACTTTATCCCATGCCAGAAAATTAGTGATGCAACACATGTTGTGAATTTTATTTTCATAGAGGTTGTGAGACTTCATGGATTGCCCAAGAGTATAGTTTCAGACAAGGATACCAAATGTTTTGGTCATTTCTGGAGAACATTGTGGAAAAATTTAGGGACAAAGCTATCTTTTAGTTCTGCATATCATCCAAAAACAGATGGACAGACCGAAGTGGTGAATAGAAGCCTAGGATATTTGTTGAGGAGTTTGGTCACTGAACACCATAGTCAGTGGGATCATATTCTAGCAAAACCCGAGTTTGCATATAATGACTCAGTGAACAGGAGGACTGGGAAAATCCCATTTCAAATTGTGTATGGAATGAATCCAAGACAAGTTTTAGAGTTAAGAGTAGCAGTGAGTACAAGCGCAGAGCTGATCAACATAGGAGAAAGCTTGAATTTGAAGTTGGGGATAAAGTTCTAGCACATCTAAGGAAAGAAAGATTCCCAAGAGGAACATACAACAAGTTAAAGTTCAAAAAGATAGGGCCATGTAAAATATTAAGGAGGTTTTCTGAGAATGCTTATGAGTTAGAACTGCCAGAAGATGTGGGTATATCATCCATATTCAACATTGCAGACCTGTATCTTTATAGGGAGGACAAAACTGAAAGAGATGAAGATCAGAGGAAGATCCAGTGGGAGAAACAAATTCTTATCAGATGGAAAGGATCATAGAATGAAGAATTGGTAAGAAGACTAGAAGGAAGACGCATTTTGACTATTTGGTGAAATGGAAAGGATGACCAGCAAAATATGCCAACTGGGTTAATGAAGTAGAGATCCAGAAGCATGGAAGATTAGTGCAGGATCTCATGGACAAGAGTCCATGAATTTTTCAGCCAAGGGAGTATGATGTAGGAGCATCACCGGAAAAACACAAGAATGGAAGATAGTTGGGCGCACTAGCGCATATTTTGAAACATTTTGAATTTCAAAAGATCAATGTATTAATGTGATATTTGACAAAGATTTTTGATTTATGAACGTATTTAATGATTGGAGGCTGAACCATCACGTAAGATTGATGGGGGGAATGTATTTTTTTTATGAATTGGATTGCAGTATAGATTTGTAGCTTGCACTCTTATCTGTCTGACTCGATATTTATTGTAATAAGTGCCAAGTAGCTTATAGAATTAAATTCCATTAATATAGCGTAGAGTAGTTGAGGGGAAGAACTCAAGAGAGTCCCCTTGTATAAAGAGTTATAATTTTTTCGAGGAGAGGCTATTGAATCTAGTGTGTAGATTGCCATTGTAAGCTAAGAGCTGGGATATACAAAGAAATATTTTATGAATGTATGTAAGTTTCAGTTGGATGAATATAACAGAGGAATATTGTTGTCCCAAATGTGTGTGGTTGTGTGCCTATCTGAATGAATGGTAGAACTTCTGTTATTTTTCAATTATCTGTTATTTCTATTTTTGAATCCATGACTGCATTTTCTTTGTTCTATGTATGAGTCATTATGAAGAATAGATAAGTTTCAATCATTTCTTGTCAGTGAGCGAGTGCAAGGTGTGCATAATTTCCGCAAGGAGTGTGTGACTGAGTCTATTTTGACTCGAAAGCTCAGAAGAGATAGTGAAACTTATATGTATGCAAGGAGTGCATCGATGTCTGTAAGGAGTGCACGACGAAGGTTTCAGACTAGGAAAATCAAAAGGAATAATATGATTTCAGTCACGAGAGATAGAAGTAGTTGGAGAACAGTTGCAAGGAATGCAAATTCATTCACATAAGAGTGAGTGTGGATGAAATTCTATTGCAAGGTGTGCACATGCCAGGAGTTCGACTAAGGGTCGAAGATATTTTTCAGAGGAACAAATCGAAGAAGGGAAGATCAGGAGGAAGAGCGACAAGAATCTTGAAGGGAAGAAGTCTTCAGATTCTTTACTAAAATCTAATGAATAAGAGTCGTTCTCAAAGGGAGACAAACAATTCCAGACTGGTAGATCTGGTGAATTTGCAAGGAGGAAAACCATGAAGTAGTTTGGTACTTCGGAGTTTTGATGAGTTGAAAACTTGACGGATATCGAGTCACGAAGTCCGAATTCATGATTCAATCTCGACCGTTGATTGCAGGAGAGCACGTGGAAATGGATCGAGGAGTTCGAGAATCAAATGGTTGGGGGTTGTGAATGGAAGGCCTAGAGTTTGCAAGGTCACAAAGTTTGAACCGCAAAGGAGAAAACCCACAGTCATAACCATGGTCACTTGCGGAAGAAACTTGTGTGTTTGGGTAAGGCAATTTAGAGTACGCACAGGGATCCAAGGAGTCGCCCCGACTCAGTGAAATTAATGATCCAAGACTGAGAGGTCGAGCAGCCCTTTGGAGAGAAGGGGGGTTTGCATCATCATCCAAAGGCACTAATCCATTGATCTATATTAGATTACAATCTTAATTCCTTAACTATAATTAGAAAACTATGGGCTAGAAAACCATGTGCAAAAACTTCCCAAAACGGACAGAAAACAACCTTCCCCCGAAAAAACATCTTGGGGGCTCTACCACCCCCCTATGAACCCTTGCAATGCTTGATGCAACATAATAGAACATGGGGATAATCATGCAAAGAATATAACTCAAAAACCTTTCTAATGACTAGGATCCAAACATGGCTGGAACAAGACCTCTGAATCAAGAAGATAATCAGGCTCCAAAACCAAAACCTAGGCCCAAGGTCTTCATTCCAACCCTATCAAGGGTATGAATATACAACATGTGAATAGATCATGAGTTGATTTTGAGCATGGTAGAAACCATCTAATTACCATAAATTGAGGAAAACCTCTAATAGACACAAGGGGACCCATCAATAATCAAAATGGAACCCAAGGTACCTAGTACAATCTAGCGAGTGTGAATATAGTAGATTATGTAAAACACTCATAGGATCAATCTATCAAGAGTCACTGTGGTAAAGCTGTTGTCAATTGCAAGGAATCCTTCCACTGAGGATTGCAAGTTCCAAGGTACTAGGTAGTTTTTAGATCCCTCTCCTAGATAACGTGTCAGTGTCAATAGAAAAAAAATCATTGAAGGAGGGAGTTAATGTATCTCCCATCAATCGACATGAAAAAATCATCGAGATATTTTATAAATAGATAGAATTGACAAGTACAAATAATACATGGATGGTTGACATGAAAGGTCAATGAAAATACAAAATGGTCGACTCAGGCTTCACTTCCCTTGAACATATAACATGACATACTAATTACTTGGCAACATTGATTCAAAAGAACCATCGATATAGTGCAACAATGCATGAGGATTGAAACACTCTCCATAGTGATTGGAAGAGTAACCAACTAGAGGAGTATATGACTCATAGTCATGGTACGACTCCTTGGCAATCTATAACACAACTATAAGAAAATGAGAAAAAAGGTGTCATATTCAAGGGACACAACAACTGATGGATGCCAGTATACTAAATATAGATCAAGATAACCCCCCCATTTTTGGGTGTCTCCTTCATGTTTTTATGAGCACAAAATACAAATAAAAGTATGCTCAATAATCTCTTTTACATGGTTTTATGAGTGCAAAAAAGAGGTAAAATCTTACTCGATAGTGTCTTTTTCATGGTTTCATGAGAGAGAAAAGGAGTTAAAAGTGTGTCCAATCGTGTCTTTTTCATCGTTTTGAAATCACAAAAAAGAGTTAAAAGTTATCTCATTTGGAGAAAACGAGTGGATCCATGACATGAAACTATGTTCCAAGTGTGTGGAATAGATGTATGCAAATTGAATGAAAGAATGGTACTAGGAAATTAATTTCCACTCATAGCAACAATTTTCTCCAAAGGTAAAGGTCACAGAATGAAGGCAAATTAATGCAAGTGACAAGAGGTTAAGAGTGATTGTAGTGGAAGTAAGTAGGATAAAATTAAACAACAACATAGTATTAGGAACCAAGACATAAGAAATGATATGCATATGCAACCGTTAAGCAATATAAATTTAACAGGAACCCCCCTAAGACATGGCTAGAAAAATATCAAGAGAGGAGAATGCAGCTCAAATTTTAGTCATGGTAGGTCTAAATAAGGGTATCGTGCCTACTGAGAAACAGAGTATGGGAATCAAATGGAAAATATAGATGATAACTATGGTACCCATGAAGGGTAGGCAAAACCACACAAGTTACGATGTGCAAACATGAAGGGTTAATGTCACAACCTAGAAGGATAGAACCTAAGGAAATGTGATGGAGGAAGTGATGGTTGATAATGCAACATGATATCATAGGGAAAAACCTATACTATATGCCAGTTATAATACATACCTCATGGTTCAATGGATGTTTCCATAAAATTACAAACAGTGTGAGAAAATCCTGAAAAAGTCATAAAAAACACTAGATCCCATGTTGAAATTCACATTAGAACCTCATAAAAAACAATATAAAGGCCAATAAAGGAAATAATGAGAAGGTTTTTTTCTAGTTAAGGTGTGAAAAAGAGTTTTATTGAACCCAAAAATGTCAAAAAGAGCCTATTTGTGGTAAAACGAAACCCATTTTCACACTTACCTTGGTGAAAATTTCCATTTGGAGTGGAAACCCTTCTATCTTCCAAAGCTTTCAATGCAAATTGTAAGATATTTAGCCAACACAAATTCAAAATTTCAAGACCAGGTAAATCCTCTTCTCATTATCTTTACTTTGCTATCATTCTTTAAGCATTTCAATGAAAATTGTTGTTGTGGGGGACCCCACAAGGGGTCGACTTGCATGGTCATGCTTGTTGGACAAATAGGTGCAACTAGTCACACCCTCAAGGAAGGGAAGGAATGACCGATTAATACTATCAACAAAGATAGGTGAAAATACCCCCTAAAAGTCCCAAAAATTCTCATATTTTAAAAAAACTTTCCTTGATGGATGAGATAGAATATTTGTTGGATGATGCAAGCCATTTTTGCACCATGATTTAGTGGAAAGAATGAGAGCCTAAGGATGATAATGCAACAAAAATAAGGGACCAGAACACCATAAATGAAATGTAGGATTGCATGTTAATTTGTTTTTGAATCTAGAGCATGAGATGTTGAGTGATGCTCCTAGATACAATAGTCACGTTTTGGAATCCTGACCAGTAGTGCTTCCAAGTGAGTGATGAGACCTTGACCATAGAGGTAGAGGACATATAATTTATCACAGGATTATTGTGGCATGGGGTGTTGATTATCCTATTGGGTGGGCCAAGTGGATCAACATATTCTATCAATGACTATATTACAGAGTACAACCATCTTGAAGCAAGGAAAAGTAGCAACACATTTCCTATCAAAGATATAGTGGATCTAATATTGCGCACCATCCTCTTCAAAAAAACTCAAATGGATGGATCTGTAGGCCCCCATTTGACATCAAAGAGTCACATTCAGTATGATTTAGAGTGCCTAATGTTGGAAGATTGGTTGTTGTCATTGATGTCAACCCTAGTCATGGGTTTTGGACCGCAAGATTGATGAAGGTATTTGGACATGAAGGAAAATGCACATGCAGATACAACACCCATGGATGGATAGTATACATGATGTTGTTTCCAGTGGTATGTGTCATGTCACGTGGATCCTCATGGTTGAGGAGAAATGAATTTTTGAAGATGACAAAGTGAATTGTACATGTAGGCCCTGAAGATAATTACAGAAAATAATTACAAAATAAGAAAGTGTCAAGTCGGCCCTAATGTTAAAAGGAAGTGACATAAATGGTATAAATAAACATCATTATACATTCATTTGATACAATTCGAAATTTCAGAGGGAAGAAGAAGTAAAAGAAGGCCGGATTTCAAGGGACAATGAAGTCTTTTGGTAATGTGTTCTAAGGTATGTTATTTTCAGGTCATCTTACCATTTTTTCTATAAATTGTTTTCTATAACGATTCATATGGTGAAATCGCTATGGCATTGAGAAGACATATTAAGGTACCTCTAGTAAAAATTTCAGCTCTTGATTCGCTATAATTATGGAGATACACTCTGTGGAAGATAGGGTTTGTGACCAGTCTTGAAGCTAGTCAATAAACAGGTGTTCCGGGTAAAACAGTCATAACTTCTTCATACATAATCCAAATGAAGTGGGACCACTTCCATTGGAAAGA
>ML804328.1:204375-219647 GCA_009831015.1 Picea engelmannii | reverse complement strand
GGACTTAGTGGGGTGACCTCAGTAAGAATAAGGACAATGTGAAAAATCTTGAGTGGTCTTAATCTAAGATGGAAAGAATTTTAATTCTCAAACTTTCATTAACTATGTACAAGACAACAAAATAAAAACTCAAAGGTAATCCAACTAAGAAATATCTTCCCAATCAAAATTCAATTAATATAGAGATATCAAATTGGAAATCCTTGACTGTTCATTTTCATAACAAAAAGAATTGCAAACTTTTCTTCAATTTTTTTTAAAAGTCCTTTACATTACCTGGAAATACAGCCTGTCCATAAAAGGATCACTACATGAGAATTATGAATGTCATGGTATGGATAGTGACCATAAAATTAATCCGAATACACAAATAAAAAGATCTAAGAGTGTGACAACTAAACGTTTCTCTTTTGTCAAAAATATTGTTTTCACAAAAATCTCATCCAGGGAAAACAACAACATGCCAACTTTCTAAATTGCTCATGAAATTTTTTTCTGTTCAACCAACAAGTCTTTTTATTAAAATGATAAAATGCAAAAAGAAAACTAACAAGAATCCAAAAAAAAACATTAGACTACACTAACAAATTAAAAATAAAATAATCTACATTTGTAATTTATTAGAATAAAGGCAATTCATGGGGATTTATGCATTAGGTACATCTTAAAAAAAAACCAATATGTAGCCTCACCCATAAGAATAAATGATTTTTCTCTTTTCTTTACAGTTGAATTTATTGAAAACCATCAAATATATAGTGAAAAACTATGCAAAGATAAGAAACTAAATTAATCTATCCTACTCCTATCCTACACTACACTGGCTGAAAATCAACTATGTGAAATCATAATTCCAATGTATCCATCCATGTAACTCCAAACCTACAATCACATGTTCATAAAAAAATAGCAACATAAATTGGAGTAGTAAGAGATAAAAAAATAGGAAGAATCAAATCAAGTAACCCTCTACCCATTATGAGAAATAAAACATTGTTACAATTCATGGGACACATAGATAAGTAATATCCCTCCAACCAAGCTTCAATTCTATCATAAAATTTGTAGTGAACATCATAGAAGTGTTGGTGGAAATTAAAAAATGAGTGGCATACTTGATGAGAACCATACATGAAATAATCATGATTAGTACCTTGGGTAAGAGTCTTAGCGATGATGATATCATTTATTCCAAATGACAAAACAAAATAATGAGGGCTTGACAGAACCATTGGTGGAAACCGAAGTGCCTCAATATTTTGGCTAGTCTCTTTGGACTCATATTTCACATAACCAACAACTTGAGATAGGATATTGTGAATAAATGATGTGAAATTGGAGTTCTTTACCACCCTGGAAGATTTACCATAAATGAATAGGTGGAAACTACTAACATTGCATGTTTCATTACATTTATTAGCCTCAATCTCAACTAGTTGGTTACTATGAAAACAAGATTCTTTATTATTCATAAACATAGATAAATAAATAAAAGTCTCATTTAGAAACATATTTGTTACAACACCCTCTTCTTCCTAAGAAAAAGGACGATAAGGAAGGAAAATACAAGATTCCTATGAAGGGGTTGCATCCTCTCCTTCTTCTATATGTACATTATGAACATCTTGTACTTTATTGAGATTTGGCCATGTAGAATGAGTTTGAAAAGGATTCTGAATAGTTTCCTACGTAAAACAACCATAAAAAAGTTCATGGTACAAATAATAGAAAGTATAATATGTAAGAGAATGAAATGTGATCCAAGTGGAAATCGATGGCCACCCACCTATTCCATTGGCTCAAAACAAGGGTTTCCACCTTGGCAGTTTTTCTACATTTTTTTGGGTCCTAAAATTTTGGGGTCATTTTGAGGCCCTAAATAACATTTTTTGGGCTTGGAAAAGTCACACTATAGGATTTATCCTACGTGTGATGAAAACATGTGTATTCCTTGGACAAACCTTTCCAACAAGCTATCATGTGCCCCAAACAAAGATATGCAAACGTTATGCCCTTGGGAAGTTGACGCATCAACTACCGCCATTGGGGCCCGCAAACCTTTTGGCGTTTCATCTTCCAGAGTTAGGGTTATGTATTTCCTTTATGTTAAAAAGGACTTTGGAGCCTCATTGTACACATCATATTATTGTGAATGAGAGTAGCCATCACATCTCTTCTCAGAGATAATATGCCACCATTCTAGTGAATTCATTCACTCTGTATTTTTATAGTTTATGTACATTTATTTCATTAATAAAAATTGTACATTACTATATCTTTGTGTTTATTGCAATATCTATGTATATTTCATTGTTATATCTCCCCCTTCATTTCATTCTCAAAATAATCCAGATTAGTGGTATTAAAGTAGGTTGCTCATTTTCATTTCTTAGTGCATGTCCCTGATGAGGTTAAGGTATAGAGAGTTGGGTCTCAAGATAGTTTCTCTTGAGGACAACTACTATCGCCATCCTGAGTGGCCTCCCATGGTGGAAGAAAAGAGAGATGCGATAATTTAATATTCTATTAATATGTTTCTCGAGGAATCCCTCATGTGACAGAGGGACGAAATAATGGAATTTTTTCCCCAAATCCTTCAATGAATGGCGACAATAGCAGACATGTCTTCATCAAGCAGCCACTTTGGAAGAGCCACTCCTTTCAAGGTAAAATTCAATTTTCATATATCCGGTGTTTGAAGGTCAGATAGATGCATATGCTTTGGAAAAGTGGTTAAATATGATAGAAGTTTATTTCTCTTTCCACAATTTTTATGACAGGGAAAAGATCACCTTTGTGCTCCTTAAGGCTCTCCCCCATGTCAAACATTAGTGGGAAACTTACTGTGAGAAACTTTGCACAGAGGATTCTGGAATGTTCGAGGTTGAACCCACTTGGGATTTTTTTATGGATGCGGTTAAGGAACAATATTACCCTGTTGGAAATTATGGCGACCAATATATAAGATGGACCACGCTGCGTCAAGAGTGAGGCCAAAAAGTGTCGGAGTTGGAAAATACCTTCCATACCTTGCGTACCAAGATGGGTATCAAAGAATCTGAGCGACATATGGTTTTGAAATATTGTAGGACTCTACACAGGTGCATCCAAATCAAAATGGATTTTTTGGACATATCATCACTGGGAGATGATTATTGACATGCTGTCAAAATTGAGTATAAATTTAAGAAGTAGAAAAAGCAAGAGTTTGGGTCTGCAAATATGCAACAACCAAAGTATGGTAAAGATGGCCCTAACTCATAGAATATTCAACCTCAAGACAACCAGTTCAAGCCACAAGAAAAGAATGGTAACATGAAGACAAAAAAAGGACATTGGCAAGTGCTATGACTTCCACAAAATCCCTTCGCACAACATCGATTAATGTCGCTCAAAATAGTCATTGGTGGAAGAGCTCAAAGAAACAGATCTGAGCCCCAACTCAGAATTTGGTTTAGACAATAATAAAAGGAGACAAATAATTGATGCAGAACCCACTACTACTGTTGTGACCACAACAATCCAACCAGAAGAACTAGAGGATATTGAGGAGAGGGAGTGCCTCTTTCATTCACAGATGTGGGTGAAGGGGACCCCGCTGCATTTTATTTTTGATAGTAGAAGCCAAAAGAACCTCATCTCAGTAAAGGTCATCAAATAGTTGGATTTTCCAACAAAACCACACCCGTAGTCATACAACATCGAGTGGCTTCACCAAGGACGATATATTTGTGTCAGCCAATAGTGTCACATGTCTTACGACATCAATCCCTTTAAGGATGAGGTATTGCGTGATGTTTCCCCACTAGAAGTATATTATGTTTTGTTAGTCTAGCCATATATTTGGAAGCGCCATGCTTTTTATGAGTCTCAACCTCGTAGTGTCATTGTTACTCTGGGGGGTCATCTCTACAAGTTACCAGAGGTAGTTCCGACTACAAACCCTCCAAAACAGTGCCGCAAAGTAATCTCTCATACTTCCAAGTTTATCCTCTTCATGATATGGTCATAAAGAGAATAGAAGTACACTGCAACCGCTGCATCCTCAACTCAATTCCTTTCTTTCTAGCAAAAGTACATTGTAGAAGAGAACAAAAATATTATTGTGTAACCTACGAGGGTGCCTCCACACTGCCCAATCCATCAATGTTAAAACATATCCCTTCATACTACTCATATCACATATTCACCTATAGATTCCTCCCACACTCATGTGGATCATGCATCTAGATCAATTGAACAGATCCAAACCCTCCAACAACAGATTCATAAAAACCTTCAACAAGCTAAGTAGGACAACTTCTTCAGCAAGGAAATTAGTTCACCAAGGCTCAAGCTTGGAAAAATATTCCCCATCTTCCATGGGAACTTGAAGTAATGGGGAACATTTCTTCCTAAGGGGGGAAGAATGATCTAGGCAGAAATTGGTGGCCACCCACCTATTCCACTATCTCAAAACAAGGGTTTCCACCTTGATAGTTTTTCTACATTTTTTTGGGTCCTAAACTTCTGGGGCCATTTTGAGGCCCTAAACAACATTTTTTGGGCTTGACATAGTCACAATATAGGCTTTAACCATAGTGTGAAAAAACATGAGTATTCCTTGGATAGACCTTTCCAACAAGCTATCATGCACCCCAAACAAAGATTGTATGCAAAAGTTACGCCCTTGGGAAGTTGACGTATCAACTACCCCCATCGGGGCCCACAAACCTTTTGGCATTTCATCTTCCGAGGTTAGGGTTTTGGATTTTCTTTATGTTTAAAAGGGATTTGGATCCTCACTCTACACATCATCATCTTGTGAATGAGCATATCCATCACATCTATTCTTAGATATAAGCTTCCACCATTCTAGCGAGTTCATTCACTATGTATTTTTACAGTTTCTATATATTTCTTTCATTAATAAAAATTGTGCATTATTGTATCTCTGTGTTTATTGCAATATCTATGTATATTTCATTGTTATATCTTTTCCTTCATTTCTTTCTCAAAATAATCCGTATCAAAATGCCTCTCTAAAAAAAGAATCATTTTCAATAGTAGTCTCTTTGAATGGTATCACTTCTTCCATTATCACACCCATGTCTGATTTCAATTGTGAATCTATAAATACCACACAAGGCATTGTTTCACAATCAACAATTCTATCCTTCACATTGCTCACCTTATTTGAGCAAGATACAAATTGTTGTACTGAAAGTGTTATGCATTGTGTGTTTATTTATTCTCCTTGATTTAACTGATCAACATTGTTGTTTTTCTCGTTTAAAATATGTAAGCATGAAATATCTTCTAAAGCATAGTCATGGTTAGTAGATAGGAGCAAATCAAAAAAAAAATCAGAACTAGAAGTGTCAATAAATGATTCGGTAGCTACAGGAAAACCTTGTTGATATTTCTTAGTTATAATAGTACAACAACCATGATCAGTAGAAATTGATTCCAATTTATTCATTTCTAAGGAAGATTTCATGTTTTGTGTGTCCAATTTTCTTTCTAAATTAACTGATCAACATTCACATATTTCTCCATTGGAAAATATGAACATAAAACAATATCCAAGACACATTCATGTTCATTGTTATCAGTTAAAGATAAGAGTAAATCACAAGGATTTTCAAAGTAAGAGGATGCTATGAACCAAAGGGAGCATATATGGGGTTAAATGTATATGATATGTCCCTAAGGGGGGGAATATATGGGGTTAAATATACATGTAATGTGTAAATGTATAGGTAATAGGGTTGGCCTAATAGCAAAGGGGCTTCATGTGTAGTGTGTGAATAGTTATATATAGAGATCATGTATTTAGTATTGAGAAGATGTGAATTGTGAGGTATGAATGTGTTTGGGTAGTTGGAGGAGGTTTTCTTATTCTTTAAGGATTTATTGTATAATTCATCTCTCTTATGTATATTGGAGTTGTGATTCATGCACAAATTGGTGTAAATGGTGTGTACTTATGTTCTATAATGATATTTTAAGCATTTGGTACATAATATTTGGTATCACAGCATCAGTCCTAGGGTTTTTCTACTTCAAGCGACTCATCTTGGAATTTTCGCTATAACTTATTTTTTTATGAAGTTTTGGATTGTGAAATTCTCAAAATAATGAGAATACATAGTGTTATTTGCCTGGTAAAAATTTCAGGTTCTAGTTCATTTTAGTTTCAGAGATACATCCTGTGCAAGTTAAGGATTTTTACTAGCCTTGAAATCAGTCTGAAACAAGTCATTTTTGGATTTTTGCTATAATTTTGTTTTGGAAATATTTCATACTATGAAATTTTAAGTATCTTGAGGATAAATACCTAGGTACTTGTGATACACATTTTATATTTTCGATCACTCTAATTTCTATGGTAGGAGCATTTGACTAATCCTATAACTAGTCTCAAACAAGTGTTTTGGGTACAAAAGTCACATATTATTTAGTAAAGATAAAACTTTAGTGAAACTACTAGAATTGGAAAGAGGACAATACATGGTATTTTCCGTACAAATTTCAAAATCATATCTAAAATATTGGACACATTGCATTATGTACAATTTATCTCTCTAGAAAAGACCAAAAATCAACAAGGTTTGGGAAATATACCATAACTTTTACTTGCCACATCAAATTGTGGTTAGACCTATGGAATTGAAGAGAAGACATATCAGAGTACTATAGGAAGAAATTTTAGACTCAAAAGGGATGAAATTTCAGAGATACATTAGAAGGAAGGTTGGGCAAAAGGACAAACTCCAAATCATGGTTTCAAAGGTATGTTTACTTAAAACTATCATAACTTTTGATTGAGATGTTTGATTGAGCTGATTCAAAATCAATTAGAAAGAGAAAACATAGGATAATATACTATAAAAATTATCATAACTATTGGAGATAATTATTGATAATATATTGAGGCTGCAATTTGATGGTTGGGTTAGACCTCAATTGAGAACTATTGAAAATACCTAAATTTATAGAAGATGAAGATAAAGATGAAATCAATTCTATGGAATGGTTGAGTTTGGTAAAGGAATATTGTAGGAATCCTTCAATGACAAGAAATTGTATTTTTGGTGAAGATCAAAAGTGGTGAATAAGTATTGATAAGGGTATTAGATGGAACAACACATGGGAAGAATTTGAAAAAAGCTTCTCTAATAAATAGATTAAGGATACAAAAAGGGAGGTAATGTATATAATTCAAGATGATTTAAAAGATGAAAAGGAAGAGATTAAAGATAAGTGTTATGAGCTAGCTAATATACGATACCTTAATGAAACACTCATTAAGGAGGTTCAAAAATTAAGGAAATAAAATATTAACAAAGGAAAGTTGGAAAATGATGCATCAATGGAAGAATTGAAAAACAAAGATGAAGAGATATGTAGATTACAAAACCATAACAAAAAAATAATAGACAAGGTTAAGAGATTGAAATAAGAAAATAAGAATTATCAAAGTCAAGAAGAAACAAGGATCTTGGATGGAGAATCTACCAAAATACTTGAAGAGGAAATTTGGAGGAAGGTTGAGGAATCCCTAAATATGGACGAGGTAAAATTAGAAATGAAATACATAATTGAAGAAGGACGTTAGAATTTGATAAATGATGTGGAATTGTAGCTTCAATAAGAGAAAGAAGACAATATTCAAGAAAGTCACTGGAAAATACTTGAATAATTTGAACTTCATCTAGACGATGTACATGCCAAATATAATTACTCCAAGGACACTAGAGTAATAAAATACCAAGAAAAGAGGATAAAGGATGCCATTGTATCTGAAAATAATATATATGAAATGCATGTGCAAAGTGAAGGAAAATCGTCAAATGTGAAACCATATCGACACCCTCATTACTAGGAAAGATTTCAAGGAAGACAAGAAGGTTGATATCATGATTATCAAGGAAGAATATGAAATAATTATAAATATTCATGGAACAAGGAATCATAAAACCACTCTTCAACAAGATATTATCAGAGACCAACCACCACTACAAATTGGAGAAGATACAACAACAATACATGGAATCAAAGGAAAGAAAATTATGCAACAACTAGCGACCAAGGATTAATACAGAAAATAATTGGTTTTGGATGGATAGATCATCATAGATGGAATGAATAAAGTAGGAACATAATAAAATCATATTTCTTGGTTTCATCATAGGTGAATCCTTTCATTGCAAAGATTTGAGGACAAAGATTTTTTAAGGAGGATATTATGTTATGACCCAAAAGGGGCATATATGGGGTTAAATGTATCTGATATGACCCCAAGGGGGGGGAATGTATGGGGATAAATGTACATGTAATGTATACATGTATAGGTAATAGGGTTGGACTAATAGTAAAGGGGCCTCATGTGTAGTGTGTCAATAAGTATATATAAAGATCATGTACTCATTATTGAGAAGATGTGAATTGTGAGGTATGAATGTATTTGGGTATTTCTAGGAGCTTATCCTATTATTTAAGGAGTTATTGTGTAACTCATCTCTATTATATATATTTGAGTTGTGCTTTGTAACATCCCCAACTCTTCTCTAGTCCATGTCACATCAAAATTTTAAATTCTGATACCACTTTGTAACATATCCAACCTCCTAGTTGAGTCTCGTTACCACATTGTATAGTCTCCACTACCGCAACTCACTAATTAAATCTCTAATATCAATTCTTATTCTGTGGAAGCGACTCATTGATACCAACAACATGCACAATTGGCCTTGTGCTACATGCAACTACATTTTCCTAATGTGTACAATCTGGTATTGTATTGCACACAACAACTATTTATTATCCATTTTGCGCACTCAACTTCCATTGTGTCAGTCGCATCGATTGTCCCTCAACACGCATGACATTTATAGCTTCACACTAGAACCCATACAATTACTATTGAAGTTACTTAACAGATAGAAACTATAACAACGTAATGAACTCATAATACAACTACACATGCAACCATTCCTATGTCACACATAGGGTCTATTCCATTTGTGTGCGTGGACTGATTTCCCTACATGCGTGATGCTTCGGGCCTTGCCTCAGAATCCCATGACCATTACCATGGAATTATCTAACAGTAAACACTTGATAACTACCATGTTCTACATCTACAACAATTATGTAGAACTAACAATACATGCACAACTCAACATAATTATGTATCGATTCCATAAACAAACATAGCATAAACATTCACATGTTAAGCAATATATAAACACATATAAAATTCCATGGCCCATGCCTTGCATATGAAACAAAAATGCAGTTCTATAGCATATATAATCCACACACAAATATATATACAACTGTAACACATAATATATTTAACATGTATATGCACACTACTCAGAGAACAATACACATAAGAAGACATTTATCTTTTGTTGTAATCCACCAACTGCACACAGACCTCAGACATTCCTCCCAGAAATAGACTTTGCCACTCAAAAACTCTCAGCAGCAGGACACCCATGAGATGGGGCTTAAAATCCACCATGGCAAAGGATTCCTAAGCCAAGCTAAGGTCTATCAACAATCAAAACACTTAGGCAAAGCTTCCAACTCCAACAAACAGACTTTAGTCTCTCATTCCCCACATGCATGTCCCACCCCAGGAAGTGTGCCCCTTCTCTTCTTAGCATTCCTTCGACTACCCCACTTCCCTTCCAAGGCTTCAACAATAGGATAAATAGGAAGTATCAGAGCCCTGTAGCTGCAACTAGAATCCTTGGAAAAACAATTCCCAAAATTTCTCTCACTTGGAGAGAATGCTTATGAGCATTACAACTTACTTCTTCAATAGCACACAAGCCTGAAAACACACCTCTTCAATAACATACGGGCATAAAAATCCACCTCTTTAATAGCACACAAGCCTTCCAAAGTACAGGGTTATGTGATGGTAACAATTTACAACAAGATACATATGGACAACATAGAAACGTTGGACTGCAAGATGAAGGAATGAGTGAATCACCCCCCTCCCCCCCGAAATACACTAAGGCTCAACAATATATTTGCATGACTAAAACTAGAGACTTGTCACCTTAAGAAATATCTTTTCACGACTTGGTGACTCATTCCCATCCCTCAGGAACTTAGGAGAAATATATATCCCATAAATTATATTTTTGTAAATATTATTAAAATATTCCCTCTTCCTAACTCTTAGCCCCCTTTTCCTTTTCTAGTGGAGTTTAATCCCCCCGTCTCTTTTTGTCTGATTGGTTTGCGCACAATGATGTTTTTTCACTAGTTACATGAGTGTCATTACATTTATACAAATATAGGCTCGTTGGCCTTTTATCCTCGCGAAGCACTTATTTGGGTGTGCACAAAACTATGAAATGGGCGCTCACCCTCCCTTGGTGCATGCATAAAACTAAACACTTTGTCGCACTAAACCAGATAGGCACTTTGACCTAAAAATATTTGTATACAAAGGCTCTCTAACCACAAAATATCCTGGCTACAAATCTTGGTTTGATGTGCACTTCAATACAATCCTCACGCACTTCCTCAGGTGCTCGAAAACTATGAAATGGGTGCACACTCCACCTTTTGTGAATGCACACAAAAACATAACCCAAAACTTAGTGTTGACAACTCACCAACATATATGTACATTTAAATTTACATTTACAATTAAGGTTCGGGATAGGGTATCACATTCCCCTTCCCCTTATTTATGCCTTGTCCTCAGTGCATTATGTACAATCAAAACGTCAAAACTATTCAAAAAGATATGGGTACTATGTGTGCATATCATCCTCGTTCTCCCAAGTTGCATCCTCAGGACCATAACAGGTCCATTGGACCTTTACCAGTCATATTGCTCGATTTTGGAGCATCTTGAATTTCCAATCCAATATGCATACCAGTTGAACTCAAAAGTCACCTTCTTTCTCCACCTGAATCAAATTCCAATCAATTACATGATTAGCATCAGACACATACTTTTAAATAAAATATACATGAAACACATTATGGATTCATATGGATGTAGGTAGTGTAAGCATGTATGCGACAAGACCAATCCTCTCCAAGATTTCAAATGACCCACAATAACGTGTTTCCAACTTTAAACAATTTACCAACTTAAGTGAACTCTTCCTAGATTTCACATTCAAAAACACGTGGTCACCCACTTTAAATTCTATGAGAGTTCTGCATTTATCTACATAAATTTTCTGCCTGTCTTGGGAAGCCTTTAAGTTTTGTTTTGTTTTCACCATTTTCTCTTCCATTTCCCTTAGCAAATCTGGCCCAACCACTACTCTATCTGCTGGATTATCCCAACTCAATGGTGTGTTGTACTTTCTTCCATAAAGTGCCTCAAATGGGATCATCTTTAAAGATGCTTGATACCCATTTTTATATGCAAACTCAACCAAATGAAAATAATATTTCCATTTTGATGGTTTATCCATCACATACAAACTTAGCATATCCTCGATCACTTGGTTGACTCTCTCTATTTTCCCATCTGAATATGGATGATAGTTTGTGCTAAAGTTCATATTTTTCCCAAATCCTTTAAATAATACCTTCCAAAATTTTGATGTAAATTTGGGATCCTTGTCAGATACAATTGTCTTGGGTATACTATGAAGCCTGGAAATTTCCCTCATATAAATATCAACAATGTTTACTTCCTTGTGAGTGATATTTACTAGAATAAAGTGATAATCTTTAGTAAGCTTATCCACCACTACCATATTAGAATCATGCTTCTTGCTTGTTCTGGGAAGCTTAGTGATGAAATCCATAGTTACAACTTTCGATTTCCACTCAGGGATGGGAAATGGTTGTAGAAAACCAACAGGGTGTTTTTTCTCAACCTTTAATTTCTGGCATTTCAAACACTTGGCAATAAAATTAACTACTTCTTTCTTCATGCCTAGCCAATAGTATTGTTTCTTGACAGCTACAATTGAATTTTGGTATCCTAGGTGCCTAGCATAAGGCACATTGTGCATTTCTTTTAATAACATATTTTTCAACTCTTGAGAATCTGGTACATAAACTCTACCCCTGTACATGAAGATTTCATCCTCTTTTAACTCAAATATTCAATTTCCTGCTGCAAAAAACCTTGTTGTAGATTTGTCTTTATTTCCACATAGTGTTTATGTAATTTTGCAGCCACTAACATTATGTATTTCACATATGATTTGTAGATACTAATGGTTGTAACATGTATCTCATGCACTCTCCTACTGAGTGCATCAACCACCTTATTCTCCTTACCATTGATATGTTTTATATCAAATTCATACTCACTAAGGAATTCTAACCAACTGCTCTACCTAGCATTTAGAGTTGGTTGTCCAAACAAATATTTCAGACCACTATGATATGTCCTCAACTCAAATATTCTTCCCATGAGGTAGTTCCTCCACATATTTAAGGCATGCACTATGGCTGCCAATTCCAAATCATGAGTAGCATAGTGCATTTCATGCTCTTTTAATTTTCTTGATTCATAGCACACCACATTCCCATTCTGACTAAGGATTCCACTGAGACGTTCCTTGCATGCATTAGTGCAAGCAACGAAGTCTTCATTAGGATCAACATTTCTCAAAATTGGTGCACTTGTCAACAAACTCTTCAAGTGTTGGAAACTCATTTTACAATCAGAATTCCAATCAAATCTCACACCGTTCTTTTTCAACAATGTGATTGGGTGTGCAATATTTGAGAAGCCTTCAATAAACCTTCTATAGTACCCTGCAAGTACCATGAAATATCTCACCTCTGCAAAATTCCTTGGTGTTTTCCATACTTCAATGGATTTTATCTTCTCTAAGTCCACTGCTATCCCTTCCTCTGAAACGATATGACCCAAGTAATGAATATGCCTCTAGTAGAATGAGCACTTGCTCAACTTTGCAGACAATCAATGTTCTCTCAATATTTGTAGCACCAAATTCAAGTGTTTTTCATTCTCTTCTTTAGACTTAGAGTAAATAAGTATGTCATCCAAAAATACAATGACAAAATTATCTGAGTAAACTCTGAAAATACCATTCATTAAACACATGAAGACAACTGGTGCATTTGAAAACCCAAATGGCACTACTGCAAACTCATAATGGCCATACCTCATCCTGAAGGTTGTCTTGCTTATGTATTCCTCTTTAATTATTACTTGATGATAGCCTGATCTGAGGTCAATCTTAGAGAACATTTTTTCATCTTTCAACTAGTCAAAGAGATCATGTATCCTTGGCAAAGGATACTTGTCCTTCATTGTTTCCTTATTCAGCTGCCTAAATTCAATGCAAAGTCTCAATGTTCCATCCTTTTTCTTCAAAAATAATACCAGGGCACCCCAAGGTGACACACTTGAGTGTATATACCCCTTCTTCAGAAGCTCTTCAAGTTTCATTTGCAATTATGCCAGTTCTGGTGTACTCATCCTATAAGGAGTATTGGATACTAGGGCTACTCCGAGCATTAGATTTATAGAGAAATCAATATCGCTTTTGGGTGGAAACATTGATATTTCTCTAAATAAATCTTTAAATGCCCTCAGAACTACATAGTCTTGAATATTTGGCACTTTGTCCCTAGGTTTCTCCTCCATATGTTTCGTAAATACTTGACATCTTTTCCTAAAGATTTTCTTCAACTACAAGGTTGAAACTTCTATAATAGTTACTACCCTTGGAATACCCTATATTGTTTTCAAGTTCCCTTCTTCAGAAAAGAAATTGAAAGCCTTATTATAACTGTCTAGGACAACATGATGCATGTCCAACCAATACATACCAATTAGGAAATCATATGAGCTGAAAGGTATAATATTCAAATCTACTTTTGTGCTCAGTCTATTCATGTCCATTGGACATGCCTTAACTGTCTCATTAATTTTCCTTTTTTCTTCTGTAGCTAGCTATATGAACCACGGTTTCCCAGGATTGTTTTTTGGAAATTGAAATATTTCCACCATCTTAAGATCTAGATAACTATAACTAGCTCTTGAATCAATTAAAATAGCAATGGGTTGGTTGTTGATCTTACCTTCCACTTCAATCGTATGTGACTGAAACTCAACTAAATTTTTATCTAGGGCTATGTAGATCCTAGGTATATTGATTCCCATGTCCTCCACTGTATCATCTTATTGTACATTGTGAATAGTCCTCACTTTTTCACCTCTGTGAGGAAAATATATGTACAAATGATCTCCCTCACAACCCCAACACTTGATTGGTAGCTGCCTTGGTCTTTGCCCCATTTCTTCTGTCATTATGGGATCTTTGGAAGTTGGTTGTCTCTGAAATTATTTCTGAAGAATGGTGGATTGGTCCCCTTCTTCCTCTACTCCATCTTTCCTTTATTCTTGTCTTCCCAAGCCTTTTGTTAAGTGGGTCTTCCTTTATGTTAATCATGGAGACACTTGTCTCTCCTTATAGTTTCCTCCAATTTCTTGGGATCATCATATTATATATTATCACTGATAAATGATGGAAGCCCACTCAAGTACCTATGAATCTTAACCTTCTCATCCTTGATTAAAGAAACATACTTCAGTAGCTCTAAAAATCTTCTCTCATACTCATCTATGGTCATACTTCCAAGCTTGAGTTCAAATAAATCCTTCATTTTCTTATCATAGTAATGTTTGGTTAAGTATTTCTTTTGAAAATACCTCTTGAACTCCCTCCAAATAACCTTTCTCTCATCAATGTGTTTCAATTGAAAAAAATAGTCCCACCACATTGATGCTTTTCCCTTGAGCTGGTAGATGGAAATTCTCTCGTTTAACTATGAATTGTAATTATGTAACTGAAAGTACTTCCTTATGCCCAACAACCAAGTATCCTCATCCTCATCCTTCTTGTGGTCGCCATCAAAAGTAAGAGGCTTAATACTATTCATTTCTCCTTGTAGATCATCCCCCTTATACCTCCTCTTATGCTTCCTGACATGCGACGAGCTTGAATTAGTACATGCTCTCCCAAATGAATGTCTTTGAGAGTGATGGTGATGCCTGTCAACAATTCTTATTTTTCTTCTCTCGTCATGAGATCTATGCCTCCTTGATTTGCTTGACTCGATCTCCTTATCCATATTTTTCTCAAATTTTTCCAAGCTTTGTAGCAATGTAAGGTAGCTAGAGAGGTAGTGGGGGGGCCCAGAGGGCCCATAGTGATAATAGTGGAGGTCATTCAATGTAAGGTGGACTAGGTCCACTATATTATTAAATAAGGCCCACTATGGTAGTTAGATATAATAAATGGGTA
>ML804328.1:136384-159070 GCA_009831015.1 Picea engelmannii | reverse complement strand
AATTATAAGAAAAAGAAGAAGAGATAAAGAGACTAAAGAATGAAATAATAAGTCAAGAAGAATAAAAGAAGAAGGTAGATGATGAGCTTATCAAAATCCTTGAAGTCAATGTCAATCTAAAGACCCAAATTGAAGAAGTCAAAAGGATAGAGGAACTATTGAAGAATCAAGTAAATGAACAGGAAGAATCATGTCATAGGATGCAAGCATAAGTTGTTGATCTCATAAGGAAATTAGAGGATTCAAACACTCACATCAAGTTCATGAACAACTCAACAATCTTGGATGAAAGCCTATATAGTCAAAGATCTCCAAATGATAAATATGGTCTTGGATACAACAAGGAAGCTACACACTCTAAAGCTATCACTTATAAGAATCATGATGTCGGTCCTTCATTTTCAAAAGGTGGAAGTCAAGCACCTACATAAAGAAAAAAAATCTTCAGAATATCAGAAAAAGGAGACACCAAGAACAGGGTCCTACACCTCAAAGTGAGTTCAAAAGAGAGACACCTTCAAGGTGGACACAAAAGCAAAGGTATGAAAATGTTTTCAATGGTAATTGTTTCTCATGTAATGGATATGGTCACAAAGCTTTGGATTGCAGACATTGTACAAGGAGAGATGTTGGAAGATTCAAGAACATCTTAAGATGTTGGATATGTAATATTGTGGGACACATTGGTGATTATTGTCACATGATGAGATGTTACAGCTGCAATGGGTTTGGACACAAATCCCATGATTGTTGGAACTCAAGGAGATAGTCCATGAGGAGTGCTTCATACAATATGGCAAGAAGATCACATGAAACTTGGAAGGAAGACCATGTTGAAAATATGGAAGCTCAGAGTAAAAGTTTTGAGAAGCTGGGACACTCGTAGAAGTGGATGAAGAAGACTGAACAACCAGACATGAATGAAATGATAAAGAATGAGGAAAGCTTCACACTGTTTGAGGCATACACAAGATCCTATGGAAACAATCGTGTATACATGTGGTCTGTTTGAAGAAAATTCATGTACATACGCAAGCTGACTGAGGAACAGGTCGTGTACCCATGGGAAAAGCCTCAAAATGTGAGATGTACAGATGATTTGCATCATGGTTTAATGATATAACTCTATTTTTTTAAGGTCTGAGATGGTATACTTCAGTTTTTCTATGTTTATTTGTGTTTGATGAATGTATGGTGATAATATGTGGTTGATATTTGGAGCATATCCTTGATTCCTTTATTGGATGCATGGTACTAACCCTAGAGTGTGGATTGAGTCATTTTATGTTAAGAAACAATGTTGGTTATGTTATGTATTTTCTCAGTGAAGTTATGCCATGTGACATATCATGTTGATGTGATGATAGATAGAAGTATATCATTTATCTATTGAAGAAAACTTTTGGTACATGTTTAGAGGTAATATTAGCTGCTTAGTACCTTTTGTAGTGAATGGTTTTTGATGAAAATATGTTGTAGTAACTATCTGGTACATATGTGAGCTCCTTAAGATGTATTGTTAGAAGAATATTTGTTGGATGTCTTAGTGTATGTATTTGGAATATGGTTGAGATACATATTGGTACATGTAGTTGACGAGTTGATGAGCTGGTGATGTTGTACATGATTGATGAGTCATAGCTTGATGCATTATTGGTATAGACTTGATACATTATTTGAGGCACTTTCTAGTAGTATCATTGGCACATGGTTTATATATGATGTGGCATATGTGTATGGATATCTTGATTTTGGTACATCTTGTTGAGGTTTGGTCCATTGTTGATGCACTTGCTTGGTACCGATGGTGATACATGGTTGGTGCATGGTTTATGCACTTGTTGATGGTATATGGTACAATATTGATGCTTGATGGTTTAGATACATTTTCTTGGCTTGTGTCAATTGATTTATGATAGAGACATGTGTGATATGACACTTGTTTGAGGCACATGGTTGGCATGTTGTATTGTTGATGATGTTATTGGTACATTGATAGAGGCACTTGTTGATGATCCTGATATATTCTTGGTACCCTTTTGGCACATATTCTTCAGTGGTGAGATCTTATGGTATAATGCATGGTGTTGATGTGCATGGTTGGCATATGGTATGGAATAAGATGTACATGGTTGATGGTTTGTTCTTGATTCACTATTCATTATTGACATATCCTTTGCTTCATGGTTGATGCATAAGGTAATATGTATGATTGGCATACACTTGATGTATGGTGTGGCACAAGTTTAGATGGTTGATGCATGGACATTTCCAAGGATCATCATAGGTAGAGAAGATTGTTCTTGAGCAGTTGATATATGTTTTGGTTGAGCAACATCATTTGCAGCAGAAGCAGATTGCAGTGGTATCATATTGTTCATCTTACAAAGAATATAGGGGGAGACATACCCATAGGGGAGTTATTCTTCTTACCGTGATTGCTTACATATGTATGATTCCATGTTGAGAGATGATAGAGATTATTGGAATCCATGTTACCAACAATGCATCAAAGTGATATCCTTTGTCAAAAGGGGAGAGATTCATCAGATGCATGGAGAGAAGCCCATAGGACATTGCAGCCAAGAGGAGCAGCCTCGGGGAAATTTCAATCAAGGGGAGCAACCCCAAAGATATGTATCATTTTCCATTGATGTCAAAGGGGAAGAGATAGCCACATTGATGTGGATAAATGAACATTGATAAGGAGAGATGACCACTTTGAGCATGAGCATTTCCATGTCTAAGTGTTTCCATCAATGATTGGTGTTGACATCAATGTTGGTGTTGCCATCAATTCCAAAGGGGGAGATTGTTGTATTATGTTGTCATTGATGTCAAAGGTTTGATGCCAAGTATTTTCAAAGTGATGATCGTGTATCATTGATGTAATTGATGTCAGGTGGTGTGTTGATAGTAAAGGGAGTTGTATCACTGATGTCATTTCATGGTTGGTAGGAAGTACTAAATGGTTGAACTCTTAAGTGGTCCCCTTATGGTGAAATCCCTCATAGGAAGACGATTTGTGAAGTCCAAAATGGTTAAGTGATTGAGCAGTCCTAGCAGTGTGGTTAGGGAACCCAAGTTTGGTTGAGGAATAATGTAATGAATATCAATGAATTTGTAGGTGAGACTATCATGGATGGATAGTACATGTCATTCCATTTTGGTGATATGTGGAACACCACATAACTCCTCACGATTAGAGAGTTATGGCCTTGAGAAGTTGGAGAACCCTCATGAGTCATCTAGAAGCCCTTAGAAGGTCAAGGAAGTCAAGAAGGTCAAAGAAGTCAAATTATTCTAGAAGATCCTAGAAGAATTTGACCAGTCAAAGTTAGTCATGGGTTAAGTGGTTGCAATAAGAAAACAATTAAAAATAAATTAGTTGCAACTAGAAGTGGAGAGTTTACTGTTTGTGGATAAAGTGGTTGTAAGTGGACAAAGTGGTTAGAAGTGGGTTAGATAATAACTCCTAAAGGAAGCTACTTGGAGAAATATAAATAAGAGAGAAAGGGTATCTTATGTGTATGAATATTGGGAGTATATCAAAGATCTATTTTTGGTGAAATGTTCATTGCAGGTACTCATGAACGCATCATAAGTTCCACATGTGTGAGGCACCAAGGAGGTTTTATTGAGAAAGTTTCGTAGGTTTAGAAAACCCTAGTTTTTTGAAGCAGTATGTGGGTTGATAGTGTAGGAGTCCACATACATATGTGGGCCACATAATGAAACGATGCATACATACACATGTTGAAGAAGGAAAGGTCACATATACATGGAAAACACATTAAAATCTTGAGATGATGTTAGTGTTAGGTCCCTAAAGTCTGAAGCAAGTTCCATATCAACATTCTACATGTTCAGATCATCTACATAAGTTATGGTATGTTTTCTTGGTTTTTTCTATGATCACTTATGCTTATGGTATGGTGAATGCTTTAATCATTCTTGGTATGGTTGTTGTGAGATCTGGATATGGTAGATGTTGGTAGGTTGGTTGAGTGGTTATGCTCTAATATAGTTGAGGGATATCTATATTGTGTGATGGTGTATCCATGAGGAACATGCATCGGATGTTGGATGTTCTAGATTTGATTGTGGCTGATGATGGTATAGGTTGAGCAATGTCAGCATGGTTGCAGTGACAGGTTACAGGTGAATGTGACAGAGGCATCAAGGGTATGAAGGGTAGAAGTTGTGAAGTTTTGGAAACCATATATTTCTGAGGTGTACACAAGATAACAGTGGAGAAGTTCATGTACATATGTGTGCTACAATATAGAAAGATCATGTACATACATGTGTTGCAGTATAGAAAGGTTGCGTACCTGTTAACAAAATTGGTTTTCTGTCTACAAGCTAGGTCTTCTACTTGAGGGTTGGATTCCTCACATCTCGGTTGGTGTTGGGATACATAGGTCAGGTATTGCATTGAGAGTTGGTGCTCTCTTGGAGTTGGTGCTACTTTTTCAATTGGTTCTGATAAACCCCAGAGATTGTAGTCTCTTGTAACACATAATACAAAATTTTTACAGATATATTTGGTGTTCTTTGTGTCTATTAGGTGATGATTTATAGATCTCTAATATTGATGAATGTTGTTGATACGTGCACGTAGCTAAGTATGAATCCATAATATGTTGATAGATAAAGTTTTGTAAGAAGTGTAAAAAGAGCCTCACACTTATTCACCCCCCCTCTTAGTGTGGTCGGTGCGTCCAACACTGGTTGAGTGGTTGCCACGTGTCACCTTGATTCATGAATTTTGTATACATTATATGCCAAATGAGCCTTGAAATATGTCACCTTTCGGAATGTACCATGTGTCAATTTCTATATCCGTGATTAGATATGATGATGTATGTTATTTCTATCTTTTTATCAGTTCAAACAACTATGATTTAATCAATCGTTGAGTGGACAATTCTCATTCCTTTTAAGCATGGAATTTTACTTAGAATTATTTTATGTGACGAGTTCACAGAATTTCAGTCTTACAGACTCATATGTATTCTTGTGTGTCATCAGAATGCACGCCCAAATTTTGTAGCCTCCAAGATGAACCTACATTTAGAAAAGAATTTAAGTAATTTTTCTCGGGTTCGCAGACTCTCGAACTTCCGGACTCACATGTCTTATCGAGTGTCATCAAAATGTATGCCCAACTTCCATAGCCTCCAAGATGAACCTATACTTAGAAAAATATTCAAGTGATTTTTCTCGGGTTCATAGACTCTTGGACTCACGGACTCACATATATTCTATGGTGTCATCAAAATGCACCTGCGACTTTCGTAGACTAAAAATTGAACCTATATTCAAGTGATTTTTCTCAAGTTCACGGACTCGCAGACTCACATATCTTCGATGGTGTCATCAAAATGCACCCCCAACTTTTGTTGCCTCCATAATGAACCATACTTAGAAATGTTTAAGTGATATAGATAGAATATGATACTTATCCATTTTTTTTGGTTGCTCAACGGACTTACAGAAAGAGATTCAAGCCATGTGATCATGATTTCATTTTCATCCAATGATCAACATCGTTTCTTCATTCTTTATCATCCGATCATTATTTTATTTTGATCCAACTATCAACATTGTTCTTTGTTCTTTGTCATTTGATAGTGCTCTTATTTTGATCCGACAATCCAGTATCAATCTCTATGATTGACAATTCGTGTTCTCAATCGAACAGTCTACAGGTTTTCGCAAATCATTGAATAGTCATGATTACTCCTGAGATTTGTGTCAGTGTGCTCCTCTATGATATGTCTCTATCTAATCGCAAGGATATCTCTCTTGAGCTTCTCTACATTGATCCACTTGAGAGATCTTATTTATGATATGGTAATATGAGGGACTCATATGTTCATTCCTTGTCATCAACCTCATTAGCATATGATTTTCCATGTTTTTTTCATGTTTCAATCAATGACAATACACAATCAATAGTTCCAACAACAATTTCTTTCTTTGACACTTCACCAGGAAACCATTTTTCTAAGAAGATTCAAAGCTCATACTTTGTCATTGAATTCTTCTTCAATAGTTTACATCACTTGAACAACATTTTTTTTTTCTTGACTGTTGAACAAGGATTCCCCATGAATAACCACTTTTATTTATGGATGTGGGTATCCACTAGGCCTTGATTTCCTTGGCATTTAGCATAGCTTACATCCATTCTACTCATTTCATTTTCCAGTCGTTATTGGAAATTTCCTGTAGGACACCCACACTTGAGTAGATGGATCAAACCTCAACATTTTTCATTTGCAATCTACTCAATGATAGAGCCTCTTGTTGTGTCAGGCACTACAAGCCTCCATTTTCTCGTAATCTACATTTACACTTCCTCAAGAAAATGGAGCCCCTTATATTTTCTAACTTTGAAAATCTCTTCAACTTGTATCTTCTTAATGGATTCTTCCCCTTTCTCTAAATTTTCACTTCAAGCTCCACTTCTCAGCCAATTTTATATCTTTCAAATTGGAGCACTTAAAAAAAATTTAAGTTAAATATTTTTGGGTTTTCAGACAAGTTGATGAAAAATCCTCCAATGTATATCAGAGGAGTAACCACCAACTCCTCCAATGGTCATCAGAGGAGTTTTCTCCAATATCATTGATAATCTTCAACTAACTATGTTTTTTCTCTTGTGAAAGGTCTTTCCATCACAGACTTTATGTCAATCCATTTGATTCTATTGGAGGAGTTTCCTCCTTCTCTTCTGATGAGTACCGACACATTTTATGTTGATTCCTCTGATGAAAATCAGAGGACTTCCCATGAATTCCTTCAATGTACATCGAAGGACTCTATAAAAACTCTTCCCATTTGTCACCCACGTCGTTTCATGCATTAAATGTGCTCTAATTCTATAAAAGGAATCTCTTCCCACCATGCATATTATACCTTTGCCTGCGAGTAGAGATCCAAAACAACTCTTTCATCGAGTTGTCGAAGAGATGAATATTCTCAAGTGCCCAACCTTCAACCATCAAAATTCTCCATGTGTCTACTTCTTGCGAGGTAAGCCCTAAACGTAGCTAGACCTTGATTTTTTCTAGTCTATATTGTAGAGTTTAGGGTTTTAAAATTGTGCCACCTTCCTATGAATAACCATGGAATTTTTCCCCTCCATCTATCCCATTTGACCAACCCTTTCCCTCTTTTGTCACTAATGTATGTATCTTGTCCCAAGTACATGTCCCACCATAGACCTTTTCCTAGAACCAATTTTTCATCAACTCTGAACAACCCTAGCTACTATCATGGTGGGGTCATTGACTTACTTCCCTTACTCACCCCTTCCACTCTGAAAAGTGACCAATCATGCACACTCGGCCATGGTACAATGCCTCTAAGATGCAAGGTTAATGTTTGAATGCTCATGGATAATCCAAAACCCATCATCAATACTTGAACAAATTATTAAGAAATAACCGCGTGAACTGCATCTTTCAACCTTGTAACCTGAACTAAACCCTGCGCTGAGACTTAACGCATTCTTGATATAAATTTTAATTTTTTTGGATGTAATCATGTGAAAATCTTTGATTCCATCAAAATATTTCCCATTAACCATTCTAATGGATATCGACATATTTTATATAAACTTCCTCGACTCACGCCTAGAACGTTCAGAGTGCTTTACGCTAACTCCTTTGATACATCAGAGTAATTCATGCCAACACTCCTAGAAAACTCAAGACCCCATCAACAACCATCCCACCAAATCATATGACTATCATCTGAATACTTTTTCTTAAGTTCTTTGATATACATACCAATTCATTGGCATTGATTGCACCAACCTCTTTAATAATCATTGGAGTGGTTCATAAGAACTACTCCGATTTTGACTTTTGAGCATATTTTAAGGTAATTTCTTCTCTAACTTGCACCAGATTCCTCACGATGCATGATATCATTCTATAATCTTCATGCAATGACTCTCCACCCAACATTAGCCCATGATAATCATCGGGTACTGCTTATAAGATACTTAGACATAATTTTCCAGCTAAATATGTATCAGTTATGATTTTTCCTTCATATTAATCCCATATTTTCCTTTCAGGTTCAGGTATGTACCTGAAGAAAACAATAATGAGCAAGGCATCTGCCATAGAGGCCTCTTGAAGTGGCCAATAGATCAAATATGAACTATATATTCCAGGGGCCATGTACAATGATACCTTTATACTCCTAGATCAGGAAGGGGATGTATTTAGATGGGGAGATGTGTATCATATGTTCAAAAACCATAAATTCTCCACTGAAGCTCTGGACAAGGATGAACTGAAGATCTTCAAAAACATTAGAATGTCTAGAATATTTAGAGTAGCATCCCAAGATGTTGTTTTCCCTTGCACTGATTCCATCACTTGGATATTGAAGCACATAGATTTGGGGAGAAGATATGTATGTAACTCTCGAAGTGAACCCATAGCATCGTTTTGGTCTGAAGACTTAGAAAGATGTTATCATATCAAGAAGGGGACTAAGAAGTTGGACAAAAAACTTCTCGATGAGTTTGAATACACATCCAAGGAGTTATTCCCCAAGTGGTACAAGACATATAAGCAATTAAAACTCAGACCCAAGGGAGGGTACCCTACCACTGCACTAAGGAGGCCTTATTAGTACATGGTATCCATGTTATGCAAGCTATACGAGGAACAATATGCCTCCTAGTTATCCCTGTCATACATGTCATTTATTTATTACTACATGGATGAAGGATTATCATTCATCTGGGATGACATCTTGTCAGCCAAACTCACAAAATCCATCACTGCAATTACAGAAGCTCAACCATGAAATTTCCCAAATTTCCACATGTCTTCATACCTCACAGACATCATGTGCATAGCCTACCAATACCCAAATATGGGGTGGAAATGGAAACCATCAAGTGAATCCATTCACATATACTGCAAAGTGATCTGGGAATACTAGTAAAAGATGGAATACCAGAAGATCTATGAGAACTTTTTGGCTCCTATATACGAGTTCACATTCTTCACACCAACCCCATGTATGAATAATAAGGTGATAGTTGTCATAAAAAGGATCAAATATTGGTACCTTATGGAGCATGTTACGTATATCAGGGTGTATGGAATCACAAAATCCCCCCATCTTCTCCCTCATTTTGTACCAAACAAGTTATTACTCTAGGAGGTAGCTTATCAAACAGTGATCCATGGAGTAGGAGGAATGCTAAATCGAGGCAAGAAGGAAATATGGCCACCACTCCCACTATAGATTGGTGTCTACTTATTTTTTAATACCAAACAAGCATAGGAAGAATTAAAAACCATGATCTCATAAAATTTTGGAGAGGATAGGTTCAGGAGACATGACCCAAAGGAGGTCGTAAAACAACACTTCAATAAGGTAGGATTTCCTTGGGAATACATAACAAAAGTCTAGGAGGAGGGGGAGATACATTGTAGTGCAAGAAATTATGAAGAGGTCACCTTAAATAGAAGAGGTAAGCCCTTAGGGGAGATTGTGGATGAGGATAAAGCACTATAAGAATCCAAAAATAAAGCAAAAGAAGAGGCAGCATGAAGTAAATCTTTTGTTTCTGCTTCTCCACAATCAATATCAACAAAGGAGGAAGAGACATTGGAAAATAAAAATAGGAGGAAGAAAGAGAAAGTGCACAAGAAAAAGAATGATGTTGCTAAGAAAAAGAGGAAAATCATTGAAGAATCCAAACCTAAATTATAGGTCACAACAAAGGCAGTTTCCCAGAAATAAGTCGAGCAAAAGGAAGCAACAGAAAACGTTGCAGCAGATGTAGCAACACCAAAGGTAGTAGCAGAGGCAACATAAAAAGCAACAAAGTAGGTGGTAGAAAAAACAGTAGATAAATAACGAAGAATGAAATATGAAGAAGATATAAACAGTGTCCCGATGGAAACTGATATCCATGAGATATCAACAGTCAATGCCAGCTGACATGCACAATTAAGCAGACTAAGTTTGGGGCTCAGTACTCCATTAAGGAAAAATGATGTACCCAACCCGAGAAAGTTCATATATGACAAAGCATTATGAATAATTTTACAAGAACAAGAGAATAAAGTTCCAGTAATAGGGGGAATCTGATCTCATTCATTAAACATATCCTCGTGATAGAACATGTCAATCAAGATCCAATAGCCATAGCCTTAGCTGGATCCGATTTTTGGAATTCCACAGAAGACAATGTTTGAAATCTATGCTCAAATAATTTTGAACAAGAAGCAATGATTAGGGAGCTTAAGGAGAAGATTCAATAGGTAAAGATAGATGAGGGAAGCCTCCATAGTTTCAAGGAAATCACAAAAAAGGTTAGGACTGAGATTGAAGAATCCCTTATCAATATGTATGCTCACCTGCACATGTTCTAGGACTTAGTTGTTATTATCATAAACTAGCATAGCACTATGCAAACCAAGTTCACACAATTCAATATTATCCAAGAGGGAATGAATAACATCAATACATGGATCGCATTGAACCCGGATGCACCAACAGATCTATAACACCCCTCAGCCAGGGAAAGAAAAAATGACACCTATGCACTAGACCACTGCCAACAACTGGGACTAAAAGAAAACAAAGAAATGATAATCTCAATAGAAATATGTTCACAGATACACAAAGCAGTGAAAGAACTAATCAAGTTGTGTTGGTTGCCCCATCTAGAGGATCTTGGAAAAAATATTATAATGGAGGAACTGGTCTACAAGTTATAGGACAACACAAGTTGCAGACAAGAAGTCACTGAGGCAGACACCATAGTAACAACATACCTGATATAACAACACCTCATTCAACCAACAAAGTTCCATACTATGTTTCAGACATTCATGACTACATTATCAAAAGATATATAGACCCTCGACAACAACGTGACAATGCACACGACCACCATAGAAGAGCTTGCATACTAAATACTAGTTTCTTTGCATGATTAGTTGGAAATATGGGTAGCATACCTCTGGGACAAGAATCCATAAAAGGAAAAAATATCAAATTTGAAATCGCTATTACTTGCTCCCTATTTTGTCTTTTTTTAACTACTCCCAATTTTGTCTTTTCTTTGTACACTTTTCATCAAGAAGAAGGGCAATGAACAGTTTTGTAATAGATTTTTTAAGGGAATACAAAGAGTCACAACATAGTTAGGAAAATGGGTATAAATAGAATAAGAAACCCATTTTGATGGGGTCTCTTAAAGCATTGTATAAACTCAATAACTAATTCAAGGACATATACTGTGTTGATCAATATTGAGAATCCCTCAGGGAAAGTTTTTGAAAGAGAGAAGAACTTGTGTGTGTGGCTGATTTTGTTGTGAACTTCTTCAATTAGAATGTATGTTGATCACGTGGACTATAAGAACAATGTTTGTTGATAGACTAATCTGATACACACAATGTCATGTTACAATATTGTTATTCTTTCTTATATTTTTAAGTCCTAATCTCATGAGTTGTTATGTATGCAGAAATATAACTTAGACTTTTCTAGTTATATGTGTGTGTGCTCATGTTTCAAACTTTGCACCTTCATTTCAGCTATCTATGTGAGATTCTTGGCAGAGTTTATTTTCATTTATAACTCATTTGGTTACTATAGTTCACTCCTAGATAGGATAAAATAGGATAGATTAGTAGTAGATTAGATTCCTTTTCATACATAGTATTCATCTACATATTTTCATTGCATAACCATCCATTTCACCTTCATAACTAGAAACAAAAACTGGGCCAAATTTCATACGGGTCTCCTAAACTAAACGATGCATAGTCTAATTGAGAACATGCACTAGGCAGTACCCCTTACTGTTGCAGGGAGAATTTTTCCCCGTCAACACCTCCCTTACATGGGCACCCAATAATAGTGACACCTTTTTCATTTTGGTTTCCATGTTGTTACATCCCCTTATGGATTCAAAGTCCACTTAGTATCGATGCCAAAGTTGAGCCACATGCATTTCTTCTCATCATGTTGACAACCGCAACCCCTAGATTCCCACTTTTTTAGTTTCTATTTGTTGGAATTATCTTTCAGTTGGTCACATTACTTAACCACCAATGTGTCTTTTTTCTTGTGGACCATTGAGCCAAGAGTTCTTCATTGACAACCATTATTTTCTATGCCAATCCACACTTCACCTAGGAAAATGTTTCTCCTATGAAGAGTTGCATGTCCCTTGATTGAATGATTTCTTCTATTTTGGGGCATTCCCAATGCATCCCATTACATCCCTTAGCTAGGGGCATGCCTAGTGCATCCCATTGTGTCCCTTAGTTGGGGGCATCATTCCACCCACTCCTATCCAACCCCATTGGCATTACTAGGAGGTTTGTTTTCTTTGAGAGATCATTTCTAGACCAGCCACATTGGCATTATCTAGAAATATATCTCCCTTATCCTCTCCCAAAAATCCCCATCGACATTCTTAGAAGAGGAGGGGTTGTATCATAGTCACCTTCTCTCCAGCCCCATTAGTATTATGATGAATCATAGTCCTTTAGTTCCCTCTACTAACTAGCCCCATTGCCATTCTTATTTGGAGAGTTATTCAGTTATGTGGTTCTTTCCTTCCCATCCCCCTCGAAATTCTCAGGAAGGTACCATTTTTTGGGCTATCTCATGACCAACCCCATCGACATTCTCATGAGGACCCCTTGTTTTGGTTTCCCTCTTGACTGGAATTAAGAGGTATCCATTTGGATTATGTTTCCTTCCTGACTAGCCCACCGACATTCTCAGGAATGGTAGTCATTGATGACATCTCCTTGATCATCCCCATCGTCATGCTCAAGTTATATATTCCTTATGGACATCCTCCAAACCAATATCAACAACACTCTTTGTAGAGGTCCCAATGGTACAATATTTCCCAACTCCTTTGGAATTTATAAGTGTGGACTATTATTTTGACTCTTCCCTCCTATTTAACCCCCATTGGTACTAGTTTACGGTATTTTCTTATCATCCTCTTTGTTTAACCAGCCTCATCGACATTGTTAGACATAGATGAGTGACCTCCTCCTAGCCAACCCGAGTGGCATCACTAGGAGGTTGTCCTTATTGTCATTTATTTATTCTCATGTTTCCCCATTGTTATTGACTGAGAGTACATTTCATGTGTCTTTTCCTCCTAGCCAACCCCATTGGCATTACTAGGAAGAATATACCCCTTATGTTATTTCCTCCTAGCTAGCCCCATTAACATGGAAAGGACTTACCACTTCATTTCACTCCTCCTAGCCAGCCCTCTTGGCATTCCTAGGAGGTATTCCCCCTTTCATATGCCCTCTTCCTAGTTAGCCCCACCAACACTCCCGGGAAGAATCCATATCTGTCGAGTGGCTTCCTCCACTAGGATGTCACTTGGATACTATGTTTTTAAACACATTGGTGAGTAACTTTGTATTTGTCACACACTCATTTCCCCCCTGGAAGCATCCATATGTTGCCATTGTTCAGAGCATCTACAATGATTCACCCCTCCATCAATTGTACCCATCACATGTTTCCCATATATCCATCTGTATATTTCCCACTGATAAACTTTGACCAGCATTATGCCGAGTCACCCACCATCCTAATGGATGTCTTCAATTTCTACTATATTATCCCTACATATATGCTCTGAACAAGGGAATCTTTGAGCCCACCTCTCTTTGTGTTCCATCCATTTCCCGGTGTCAATTCCCATCAGTCACACCATGCTTGTCACCTCTTGATAGTCCCTTGGTACTTATTTCTCCTTGGTTCTAACGGGATTTGTTGGGTTGTTTGTAGTGAAAGTCTAGTCGAGGTGGATAAACTGGGGGTGAAATTCAAAGGTCAAAGTGATCAACCAGGAAATTTGAAGTCGAAGTGATTGAAAATAAGTCAAGAATTCAACTAATAAGAGTTTGACATGAGGTCATGTGGAAATTGAATGAACACCAAATGTAGGTTGACTAGTAGTCGACTGGTAATCTAACTGGTAGTCGACCGTAAAAGAATCCCGAGATTCATGGGATTTGTAGCCAATGATCTGTATGGATTTGTAACCATTTTTGGGCACCTTTCTTTAGGTTTTTTCCTACTATAAACTCTATAAAAAAGGCATGATGTAATAATCAATAATATTTAGATCAATAAGATAGTGTTTGTTGTTCATGTAGATGTAGTCGAATTGGTTGCATGGTTTTTCTTGTGTAAAGCAAGAGGGTATGATGTTGTTGGAGAAAGATATTTTGGGAAATTCACAAAAATAATGACATACATTTGGAAATGGGACTATTAATGGAGCACACAGTAGGAAATAAGGAAAATTATTTGGATAGAAGGAGAGGAAAGCAGCGCACCGGGAATCAAGGAAAAGTAGTGTGAGAAAGAGAAGAGTCAAAGCAAGGAATGGTTGGATTGAGGACAAACCACGCACAGGAGGTTGATATATGGACAAACCTAATCCACTTAGGGTTAGGGTTCTTTTTTCATTAATGTAATGGGTTTAATCCACTTTTGATAGTACAAATATATTATGTATGAGTTAGTTGGGGAGATATCTTCAGGTGAGAAGTCTTGAAGTACCTTTGAGAAATTTTGTGAGTTTTGAACTAGTCTTTGTTGAGTGTTTGGTCGAGTGTTGTAGAGCTCATGTCGAGTCTATTTTTGAGTTGTATATGAGGGTTAGGTTGCAAGCTGTGGAGCTTGGTGTGACATTGATCAGCCTCACCATTACCAAACTTTTCATGTAATGCACGTAGCACAGAGAATTGAAGATGAATAATAAAGAAGACAGATCTTTGTGGACGTAGCCCAGGGGGTGAACCAAGGTAAAATATTGTGTGAATGTGTGGAATGTGTTCTTTATGTGTTTCTATGCTTCATGATGAATGCATGAATTGGTAATTGGATGAATCTGTTAAGGTTAATTTACAACATGCACTAGATTAGACATGTTATTTCCCATAGAATGAATGTTAAAGGTTAAATGAATGGTACATTTGAATGATGGTATGGTAGATATAATTAAAATTGTAGTATAAGTAGGTCTAACATCCCCATGAGTATCATCCCTTCTATGATTGCAAACATATGGGTCATGCAATCACCCATAATCCATCTCAGGTGAGACTGTGATGTGCACTTTATGTGTAGTGTTGCCTTCTAGTCTCTAGAACTGTTGATGGTTTCTAGGGTTTTGTTGGAGAACTAAGGTAGAACCCGGGTCATCCCATACATTCAACAAATGGTTTTGTTGCTGGTTGAACTCAGAAGATTGGATTGGAGGGGACTTGATGAATATAATGTAGTGGTAGAAGGGGATCTTTAGGCCATGGAATATAACAAAGAAATAAATTGAAAGATGGTTGGAGACAAAACAACTCAAATTTGGGCAGAAAGACAATAGAAGCTCCAAAGATACACCGTGCCAATATTTGCAGAGGTATGTGTTTACTGATTTGCATGACGCATATTTCAATTATTTTCCATAGTTTCTACATGAGTGGATATTTAAGTTGAAGGATACTCATCCAACTAATCGGATAAGGCTAGTAGAGTGGACTACATAGAATATTGTGCAGTTGGAAAGAGTTAATAATAAATACTCACATGCAATTGATTTCTGGTTAGACAATATTGTTGCAAGATTTATTACTGAATTTACAGTCGATACTGTGAAGTCATACACTATTGAAAAGAAGGAGTTTCTGAAGGGACCAAGAGGAAGGTATATTTGATCACTTTACACATCAATCAAGATTTTATTTCATGATAAAGGAGTAATGACGATGGAATCAAACAACTAAATCACTCTGTGCGCATGGGGGAACTGGGGGAAGCACTAAGGAAGATATGAGATATGGAGAAGGCTATGGAGAGAGACCATAAGAAGGAAGCAATGGACCTCATTATGATGGATGAGGAACAAACCAAGGATATAATGGATAGAGTGGGAGTGAAACACAACGGAAGACCCTAGCAGTACAGTATCAGTAGTAAAAAGAGGGCAGTAGCTGAGCGGGAGGGCTTGGATGGTGATGAGAAAGAGGTAGAGGATCTTTGTACGATGGGGAAGATTGAGGAAATAGTGCACCACATATTAGAGGAAAACCAGAGGTCAAGGCCCTGGCACATAAGAAAGCTCTCCATTCCATATCTGAATTAGTGTGGAATGCACAACCCCATGTGCGACTAAGACATTAGAAGAAGAAGAAGCATTTAGAAAACTATCAATTAGTGGTAGAAGGATTTTAGTAGGACGAGGGTCTAGTGGAATTTCAAGTGGAGGTACAATTTCAGCTAGTAATAGTCAGTTATCTACACTGTGTGGAGGTGGTAGTACAACAAAATTCACAATGTTAGGAGTAGATCCAACTATTCATTTAACAAAATTTCATGGAGAAGGGTCGGAGGACCCAAAGAAGCACTTATTTATTTGTGAGAATATTTGGGTAGCTAAGAAAATCACAGATGAAGATACAAAAGTGGTGAATCTAGCGATAACATTTAGAGATTGCACACTAGATTGGTATATGGGACTCACAGTAAACATTCCACAAGGAGCACCTACAATTGTCACAGATGTGAAGAAGGCATTGATCAATGATTTTCAGCGACCAATTTCAGAGGATTAGTTCATGACTGAGATGATAGAGATTAAACATAAGCCAGGTGAGTCAGTTTGGGAGGTTGATCAGAAGTTCAAAAGACTAAAAGTTTAGCTGAAGTATCCTATTATAGATATGAAACATAGTCATTTATTTGTTATTTCTTTATTTCCACATTTGAAGTATCCATTGACGCAAAAAAAGTTCCAAACATAGGTTGAGGCCTTGCAAGCAACCTTGCAATTAGAGGGAAATTAGTATAAGAATACAAATATAGATTTGGAAGAGTTGAGAGAAGATATGAAGAACCTGATATTTCAGATGAATCCGAATAAGGGAAAGGAAAAGAGGGAATATGTCTGGTGCACATTATGAAGAACATAAGGTCATCATTTGAATGAGTGCCCACACATTGCACAATACTTGGGGATAGGAATGTTGAATACTTTACCCATAGGAGGACCATGTTGTCATATATGTAGAACACACGGACATGATCATTATCATTGTCCCATGATGCAAAAATATCAAACGTTTCCCAAGACTACATTTTGTATTTTTTTCAAGTCCATTGGACATGAAGACGAGGATTGTAGAACCTTGGAAATAATGAAGGAGAGGAATTAAGATACTTATAGGGTGCAGGCTAAACTAATGATAGGAAAACCTGTGCAGTAGCCACATTATAATAATGCGTAGTAGTTTATAGCACCACCGCAATATAATAATGTGCAACAGTTCGGAGCACCACTGCAGTATAACAATGTGCAATAGTTTGCAGTGCTATTGTAGTGTATTAATACATAATAGTAGTACAATCAGACACCAAAATATAATACACCGTGTAGAGATAATCAAGGAAATAAAGGAGGATTCAAAGGAGGAGGTCATGGAGGAAGAGGATTTGGAGGAGGTAGAGGACCAATAACATGTCACAATTGTTAGAAACCTGTACATTACACAAGGGACTGTCCACAACCACTTGTGACATGTATGTATTGTCACGCAACATACCATGAGATAGAAGACTGTCTGACACTTTTGGTAAAGATATATGACAAGAGATGTAATCAAAACAATCATAATGTTCAATGGATTGTTGTGGAAAACAAAGAAGAGGATTGGAAGAAGATCAATATAGTTACTAGATGTGGAGCCAATACAAGAGCAGATGTAGCAAAGCATAATCAGGACCAACACCAGTGGGTCATAAAGAATACAACACTTCAAAATAATTTTGATGCGTGCAAGGAGAAGGAGACATTCAAAGATGAAAGATAAGAGATTTTGAAGGATAATATTGCGTCTACTTTAGGTACAAATCCAGGAGATGATGTACCAGTGTATGTCATGCCTCATCTGTTTGATTAGACCAACAGAGAAAAACCATCAAAACATGTAAGTAATATGAAAAACGTTTTGGGGTCTTGTGTAAAATTGTTGAATGAAAGAAAATCTTTACAAGTATTACAGAGTCTATTAGAGAAGTTCAATTCTAGAGAAGAGATGAAACCATAACATAAGAGAGTCAATCTAGTTCATAAAAAGAGAAGAACAAGTAGGGAGTTCAAGTTGAATGCAAACATTGGAGACTTCAATGTGGGGGATATCATACTAGACTTAGGGTCTGAAGTAAATGTTCTGCCTAAGAAGACATGAGAAGTTATGGGGGAACCCACATTAGGATTTTCACCTATTCAGATGAAGCTAGAAAATCAACATATAGTAGTACAAATTGGTATATTGAAGGGAATACTAGTGGATCTATATGGTGTGCACACTATGGTCAACCTCAAGGTGATTGACATAGTAGATAACACTTCACCATATCCATCATTGTTGGGTATGGATTGGGCCTTTGACAATCACGATATTATCAAATTGAAGACTAGAAAAACGATATTTGAATCAAGATAATACATAGTTATTGTGCCATTAGATCCTTCAGAAGGAGGACGGTATGTTGAACCTGTGACAAAGAATTTTATTACAGAAGAAATAAACCATTTGTATAGAACTAACATGCGAGAAGAAGATTATGTTAACCCAACAGTAGATGGAATTATTAGTTGGAGAAGCATTATTTCATCTGTTTCAAACTCTGAAACAAGACTAGAAAATTGGCATCAAGGATTGCATGATTTATCCACTAGAATATGTGCAAGGATGATGTGCAGACTAAGATGGGTTGGTATAGAGGTAAGAGAACCTCCTACTTTTTATGGCCATAATGATTTATAATAATTTTTAACAAAATTTGAGCTAGAAGTTTTTGAAAGTCGGAGGTTACCAATTTTGGATATTTCTTTGAAAGACACACCTGCATGTTGGTGGGGTAATCATAAGGAGAATATCCATAATTGGTATCAATGCAAGAGGTTACTGTGCATCAGATTTGGCGCAGAATAAGAGAATAGATATATGGAGAAGTATGATGGAATGGGACAACCAAGAGAACATGTAGAAATATGTACAACTCAATGGATATTAGTACCACAAGAGGAGTGGACACATCACTTTATTCATACATTGGAAGGAATCCCAAGGAATTGGTACACATAATTAGAACAATGCATATAAACTACAAATTAGGAGGAGATGCAACATAACTTTGTCATTACATTTTAATTTGAGCATGAGAATCCAGAGATAGATACAACACTGAAATTGGTAAGAGATAGGATATTTGAAGAACCAGAAGTTGAAATTGTGACAGCTTATCAAAACCAGAAGAGACAAATAGTCAGACAATTGGTACACTGTTATCATGTCGTAGAAGAGGATCTAGTAGAAGAAAATCCATGCAATATCGCGATTACAAAAGTCAAAGGAGAAAGAGAAGTAGAAGGTTCAAAGCTAGATTCTGAATATTTTGTTGCACCATTGAATATCAAGAAGGTAAACATTGGAATAGAAGAAAATCCAAAGATCACAAATATTGGGGAATATTGGGATAACCAGACAGTAGAAAGAATAACAGAGTTATTGCGTCAGTATAGTGACCTATTTCCAACAACATTTTTCAGAGATGAAAGGGGTATAAGGAGAACTTGGAGAGATGAATATCCCTTTGAAGCCAGATGACAAACCAATAATACAAAGACCTTACAGGATGAATCTAGTGTATAAGTAAAAAATGAAGGAAAAAATTGATAACATGTTAGAGGCTGGCATCATAGAGCCTGTGGAATAATCCGAGTGGATTAGCCCTATGTTAGTGCAAGAAAATAAGAAAGGGGGAATGGGGATCTATGTATAATCGAGGAAATTGAATGATGTTTGTATGCATTATCCCTTCACTACCCCATTTACAAATGAAGTTTTGGAGAATGTAGGAGGTCAAAAAGCATATTCATTCACTAATGGATTTTCAGGATATCACCATATCACAATTGCACCAAAATATAGACATAAGACTACATTTGCAATAGAATGGGGGTCATATCAGTATACAGTGATGCCTTTTTGGTTGAAGAATGCCCCTACTATTTTTTCAAGAGTAGTAGTAGCTACATTTAAAGACTTTATTCATAATTTTTTGGAACTTTATTTGGATGATTGGACATTGTTTAGCTTATTGAAGGATCATGTTGAAGTGTTAAGATTGATGTGAGACAGGTGTAGACAGTGTCATATTTTCTTGAATATTAAGAAATGTATTTTCAATGCACCATTTTGTATTCTGTTAGGGTATGTGGTGTGTAAACAGGGTCTATTGGTTGATCTTGCTAAAATTGTTGTCATAGTTTATTTACCACCACCTAAGTCAGTCTGCTAGTTAAAATCTACACTTGGTCATATAGGCTACTACAGGAAGTTTATAAGGGGATATGAACATATTATTGCACCCATGTAGAAATTGTTGAATAAGGACATTAAGTATCAGTGGAATGATGAGTGCCAACAAAGTTTGGATATCTTGAAGGAGAAGATGGTGACAAAACCAATTTTGATGTTTCTAGATTGGTCAAAGGAGTTCCATGTTCATGTAGATGCATCTACAATAGAACTTGGAGAAGTATTAACACAACCATGAGAACGTGATATAGATCACCCTATAGCATTTGCAAGCAGGAAGTTGTCAGATTCAGAACAAAATTGCAATACAACAGAAAGAGAAGGTTTGGCTATGACATATGCATTGCAGAAGTTCCAACATTATTTATTAGGACAACACTTTAAGATGTTTACAGATCACTTTTCTCTTAGATATTTAGTCAACAAGCTAGTGTTGGGGGGAAGAATATGAAGATGGATATTGTTGTTTCAGGATTTTTATTTTGAATTTGCAGTGAATCCTGAAAGATTGAATGCAGGGCTAGATCATCTATCTAAGATAACTAATGGAGAGGAACCAAGCAACTTGGAGGAAAATTTCCGAGATGCACAATTGTTTTCAGTGCAGATTGCTGATGAATATTTTGCTGACATTATTGAAATTTTTAGTACATTATTTTCCCCAAAGGAATTTAATACTGTGCAGAAGATGAATTTGGTATTTAGAGATGCAATCTACCAACTGATTGTAGGTCATTTGTACAAACTTGGTTCAGAAAACATTCTAAGGAGATGTGTCATGGAGCATGAAAGGCCTATAATTTTAGCAGAAGCATATGAAGGAATAGTTGGAGGACATTATCCATGGAACACTACTATGTAGAAGATATTTCATGTAGGATTATGGTGGCCAACAGTTCACAAGGATGCAAAGGAGTATTTTCATAATTGTGATGTCTATCAGAGGGTTGGAAAGCCACCCAAGAGGGATGAGATGCCATTAAGACTGCAAGTAAATTTGAAAGTGTTTGACAAGTGGGTATTATATTTTGTAGGACCAATTAATCCACCATCTAGAATTTCATGAGAAAGGTATATAATTACAACAACAAAATATTTAACGAGATGGGTTGAAGAAGAAACAATGAAGGATTGTAGCGTAGAGAGTGCAGTGAAATTCTTATTTGAGAAAGTAGTCACAATATTTGGATGCCCGAGAGTTCTAATGAGTGATCAAGGGACTCATTTTTATCAATAGTACTATCTAGGCAATTACTGAAGAATTTGAGATGCATCATCAGAAGAGAACTCCTTACCATTCTTAGGCTAATGGGAAAGTGGAAGCATTTAACAATATATTGGATAATTCCTTACCAAGATTCACAATGTAAACATGGATGATTGGAATTTGAAGATACCAACAGTGTTATGGGCCTATAGAACTACATGAAAGAAAATTACAGGGCATACACCTTTGAGATTGGTGTATGGATAGGAAGTAGTAGTTCCTTTAGAGTATTTGATACCTAGTCTGCAGATTGCATCTATTACAAACATGACAGAAAGAGGCACAACTCAAGAACGTTTGGCACAACTCACTGAATTAGAAGAAGACAGGATTGTAGTTGGTTTCCATTAGGAAGTACAGAAAGAAAAGGAAAAGCCTTGGCATGATAGACATATTAAGAAGAAGAAATTTAAGGAAGGAGATCTGGTTCTCCTCTATGAGAGTAAATACTTGTAGCACCCAGGGAAGTTCATGATGCATTGGATAGAGCCATATTAGATCAATTTGGTCATAGATGAAGGTGTTTTGCAATTGCAGGATTTAGCAAGAAAGGAGATGCAAGGATTGGTGAATGGTAGTCGAATGAAACTGTATAGGGATAGTCGACTTACTAAGCCTCAGTAGATGTCATACAAAGAAGTAGAGTTGTACATATTGTATATAGTAGGAGGAAAAGAAGAAAAAGAAAAGAAAAAATAAGTAAAAGAAGAAAAATGAAGAAAAAGTGAAAAAAGAAGAAAAAGACAAAAAGAAGTTAGTAGATAGATAAGTGGTAGACAAATATTTGGAAGATACAACACATAGTAGACAGTAAATAGGTGCGACAGAATTCAAGACACTTTGCACAAGAAAAAATTGACATAATGAAAATGTAGTGCACTAAAATGAAAAGTGGTCGGAAAAAGAAAAAGGCAGTTGTAAGGTAGCTAGAGAGGTAGTGGGGGGGCCCAGAGGGCCCATAGTGATAATAGTGGAGGTCATTCA
>ML804328.1:122544-134278 GCA_009831015.1 Picea engelmannii | reverse complement strand
GATATAATAAATGTAAGAGGACTTCTTAGAAGGTTCTACTTCTAGAAGATTCCTCCTCTAGAATGTTCTTAGGTGATGGTAGCACTATATAAAGGGGCTCAAGCAATGTAATGAGACATGAAAAGAAATATTGTATTTGGAGCTGAAGCTCAATAGGAGGATGCCTCCTCGAAGAGGCAAGTGAACAGGAGAGGATCCCTTCCATAATAGGATCCATTGTATGGTGTTTCCCTACCTCAAGGGTTTTGGATATTTCTTGTGTTCATTGTTATGGGGAATGGTTTATGGTCTATTCTTGGTTATTTCTGAAGTATATTTGCAGATCTGATATAGGTACTTAACAGCAGTGAATAGAAAAGTGGGATACGACGAAGCATTTATGACAGACCTTGTAAAAGCAGGAAAATTTCAAGGTAAGCCTCATTGTGACTTGGAGCATACAAGATCTAAGGAGATAAATTTGAGCACGAGCATGTATTTTCGAGAAGGTTAAGCAATAATTCAGAGCAATTCCTTCAATATCTAGTAGATTGGCACTCCCGAAGGTCAGAGCTCCCATTGGAGTCATGACAAACACATGAAGTTTTGTGAAGTCTGCAAAGCAAGCAACTGCAGAGGTAGAAAACCCTATTCAACATTGTCAATGTGGATGTGATACAATCACCCATTGAGGAACCATCTAGCCCAACACTTGTCAAAGAATAGGAGCCAGTTGATGAGAAGATGGATGTGGATCCAAGGGCTGAAGAACAAAACCCTACACAGCAATTGGTTTTGGGAGCACCGGAACAGAAAAACTATGAAGATGATGAAATAACAGAGTCAAACGAGCCTAGGGAACATGCCGAAGTAGAATAACAACATGTCATAGAGACAATGCCACAAATAGAAGAACAGGCGCAAGTGGAAGATGTTATAGGTGAACCAGATTCAAACACAGATGAAGAAGTGGGTGTGCATCAGGAAGCAAGACCATCCATCGTGACAGACAAGAGAATGGGGAAACAACCAATACAGAGGTCATCGCGCAAGTAATAAGAAGTCACAATAGCACTACCGCGCATACCCGAAGGAGTGATAATCCTTCCTAACATTTTAGGATGTGTAGAAAAATTGAGGTATGCAGACCATGACATAGTAGACAAAGATAAATTCCATGAATTTGATCTGTAGGTATATATGGAAAGAAAAGGGATAAGATTGTCCTGAGTTCCAATATTATAACCAAAGCAGTGGATTACAAGGGTTGTAGAACACAAGGATATTGAACCTATTAGAAATCCCTCATTTTGGACGAGGTAAGGATGTGAATTACTACGTCAAACAATTGTTGGTGTTAGTACATTGGGGTATTTTGTGGATGAACATGATGGTATGAATCGATTTTGATCTTATTGCATAAATCATGAGTTTTCCAATTGATGGAGAGAAGCCTTAGCAATATATGGATGCCAAAACTAAGGAGAAGGACCTGGCAAAGGAAATGAAGAAGACATATGGAACAGTGAGAGGGTCCCAGGGAATTATAATTAACAGGATCAGTGAACTTGTGAGAAGAATGGAAACTAAGATAGTGGCATGAAAATTGTTGAGGAAGTTTCAAAAGAAAGAAGCACCAGCAAAAGTGATAGCAACAGTCGCGTAGTGCATGAAGGGGACTTTACTTAGCTAGATTCCATACTTATTGAAATTATTTTTGGATGATTGCAAATATGCATAAGACTTAGGAAAAAAGTTCCATTATTAGTGGTTGATCATACTTATAGCATTGGTGGGATTTAGACACCCTAAATACAGTGGATTTTGTCAAATGATAGGAAAGTGTCGTACAACACAATATGAAACATTGTGGCACACTTCAGCCACAAAAGAAAGGAAGGAAAAATCCAATATATTTGTGATGTATTTTGATGAAATACAAGATAAGGTGGTTGAGACATGGAGGATACCACCAGAAGTGGTGGAGGAACACAAGGACATAACAAACTTTCAGGTATCAAGGCACACTGTATGTATTCATGCCAAAAGGGAACCAAAGAAGAATTGGATGTAGATGAGGTATTGTGTCACTGGATAGGAAGTCCAATGGGATATGAAATATTGGATAGATGATTGGAAGGTACCAATGATATCAAAGAAGAGAAAAAAAGGAAATCATTCAGTAGAAACTAGCATGTTGTAGAAATCGAATAGTCCAGTAGCTAATATAAGGAAGGATGTTGAACATGCAAAGGATACAGGAGGGAGTGCGATAGTGATAAGACCTAGACAAAAGGATACTCAAAATTCAAAAATGCAGGAGAAGGATCACACTGAAGTGACGAATGGAGTAGCACAATAGAAGGATATTAATGGAAGAACACAGAAGGAAACAATTCTTCCTACGTAGGAGGAACTAGAAGGAGGAAGATATATCCCGGACATAGAAGCACCTAGAGATTTAGTGCATAAAAAAACCCTACCAATGAAGAGGATGGTGCTACAAGAAACATTCCCAAAAAATAAGATGACGGCACACAAAAGTGTCCCAAAGCTGACATTGACAGAATATGATGTTGAACTAGTGGCTAAGAAGGTACAGGACTGCACAGTAGATTTGTGGGATGCTGTTGAGAAGCATTGAGAAGAAATAATTAGGAAACTAACATAGGTTAAGGAAACTTTGGCACAACTGCAATTGGATGCAACACCACAGAAGGGAAAGGCGCAACTACAACAGGCTGTTTAGGAAAAGATAGTGCCTATGCAGGAGACAGTCCAGATTATAGTGTCAGGTAGTGAAAAGATTTTTATCACTCAATATATGCACCAGATAGATGAGGAGATGATGCAGAAGGTCGTGAAAGACATTGATCACTTGGACTTGGTGTTGGCCAAGGTCCCAACCAAAGCACTGTATAAACTTCAAGTAAGTGTCGCACATGAGATCCAATCAAGAGCACATGTAGATGTGACATAGTTACAAATAACTAAGGACATAAGGGACACACTAAATATAAATCTCAATGAGGTGCAGGTGAAGAAGGATGAGGCAAAGAAGTGCATTGGAAAGATATATCAGTGCATAGAATAAGTATTGAAGTCAATTCTTGCCAGCGCGCATGAAGGGGAACATTTACAAACATAAGAGAAGATTGGAAGAATAGTGCAAGCCATGGAAAACTACAACAGCCACATCAAAGACTTGATGGCACTCTTGCAACCAAGCACACTGCAAAATGTTAGATCACATAGAGAGTAGGAGGTGGTAGGGCACATGGAGAACATGGCGCAGAGTATCAAGGAAGTTACAAAGTTATACGAAAAAAGAACATAACTATGGACAAGTCTGCACGAGGATGAAAAGTTGCAGGCTTTGGAACAAAAGAAGGAAAGAGTCAACATAGTTGCACATGATTTGAAGAAAAAGAGGAAGGAAATGAACATACATGATAGGTCAAGGAGCGCATAATATTTAAATAATTTACAGACATAACTGAAAAATGCACAAGCAGTTGAGGCAGGCTCGGTTAGAGCCATCCCACGAAGGGGTATAAAATATATTGACATAGATGGATTCATTCAAGGGACAGATGGAAAATATTAGGTTGGAGGTTGAAGAAATATTGAAGGATGATATCACAGCATAGACTGTGGAGTCTATTGCAAGGAAGATCACACAGGTGAAGACTAATGTTGAAGATATTTTAGGTAGATTCCAGGAGTTGGAGAAGTCTGTCAAAGATGCAAACACTACCTGAGTGGCTTAGGATGAGCCACGGGTAATTGTTAGGGGGTTGTTGGAGCAGGATATTTTGGGAAATGTGTAGGAATAATGGCAAAAAGTTGGAAATGGGACTAGTAATGGAGTGTGCACCAGGAAATAACGAAAATCATTGTGTCAGAAGGCAAGGAAAGCAACATGTTGGGAATCAAGGAAAATCAACGTGAGAAAGAGAAGAGTCAAAGAAATGAATGGTTGGATCGAAGACCAACCACGCACAGGAGGTTGATATGTGGAAAAACTTAATCCACTTAGGGTTATGGTTTTGGTCATCAATGTAATGAGTTTAGCCCACTTTTGATAGTATAAATATATGATGTATGAGGTAGCTGGGGAGATATCTTGGGGTGAGAAGTCTTGAAGTACCTTTGAGAACTTTTCTAAGTTTTGAGCTAGTATTTGTTGAGCGTTTGGTCGAGATTTGGGGAGCTCATGTTGAGTTTTTTTTTATTTGTATCTGAGGGTTAGGTCACAATTTGAGGAACTTGGTGCAACACTGGTCAAACTCACCATTACCAAACTTTTGATGTAATGCATGCAACGCAAAGAATTGAAGGTGAATAATAGAGAAGACAGATCTTTGTGGACGTATCTTGGTGGGGTGAACCATGATAAAATATTGTGTCAATGTGTGGAATTTGTTCTTCATGTGTTTCTATGCTTCATGATGAATGAATCTGTTAAGGTTAATTTATAGTGCGCACTAGATTAGACATGTTATTTCCTGCATAATGAATGTTAAAGGTTAAACAAATGGTAGATCTGAATGATAGTATGTTAGATATGAAGAATATTGAAGTATAAGTAGGTCTAACATCCCCATGATAATCATCCCTTCCATGATTGCAGATATCTGGGTCATGCAATCACCCATAATCCATCTCGAGTGAGACTGTGTTGTGCACTCTGTGTGTAGTGTTGCCTTCTAGTCTCCAGAAGGGTCGATGGTTTCTAGGGTTTTGTTGGAGAACTAAAGTAGAACCTGGATCAACCCATACATCCAACAGATGTCGATTTTGTCTTATTTTTATACCAAGGTTAGACATGTAACCTTTTATTATGAATGAATAAGACAACAATAGAGCAATACGATCAAGGATGTCAATTTTCCCATTTGGGTTTCCAGGGTAAAATATTTGTGTTTAGTGTGATTACCTTGTCATTTATTTTCTAGCTTAAATATGTCTTCTTCTCTTCTATTAGGTTTAGCATGGAATTCTATTTCCTAAAATGTGGTATCAGAGCTTGGTTTGACAACCTTGGATATGAGTTAAACCCTAGGTCTAGTAAGAGTTGTAAGTCATAGATGTTTAAATTTGTGCTTAAAATAATGGCATGTAGCTCGAGAATAGAGAACGAAAAATTAAATGGCTAGAATTTTGAGCTTTGGAAGATTAAAATTGAATATCTCATTGTAGATCGAGAACAATGGGAAACATTATATCTAGGTACCATTCTGACATGTATGTTGAGGGAAGAATGGGGGAAAATCAAAAGAAGGGAAAGGAGTATGATCCAACTTTGTCTTGCATATTCAATGTTGTTGAATGTCTCAGGAGAAGACTCAACCAAAACACTGTCAAAAAAGTTGAAAATATTTTACCAGTCGAAATCCTTAGTAAATAAGTTGTTCCTTAGAAAGCAACTGTATCTTTTGAATATGAGTGATGGTAGTTCACTAAATGATCATATGAATGCATTCAATACTATAATAAGTCATTTATCATTTATAGATATCAAAATCAATGAGGAGGAGAAATGTATTACAATATTATGTTTTTAACCAGACTCCTAGGATAGCTTAGTCTTGAATATAGGGAGTAATTCAACCACAATAGGGCTAGAAGACGTGGTTGCATATCTACTATCAAAATAAATGAGATGGAAGAAAATGGAAGGATCAACCAAAGATGATTTAATAGTGATATATCGACCAGTTGACAGAGATAAAGTAAAATTCTCTGGTAGAAAGTCTAAGTCAAATGGTAGATCTAAACCCCTAGTTCAGTCGATGAGAAGATGATGGAAATGCAGTAAATATGGGAATTATAAAAGGAATTGCAAGTCGAATATAATGGAAGTGATTACAGGATCCGATGAGAACCATTCAACTGATAAAATGACTACTCTAGATAGAAGAGGTGATGTGTATCTAGTGTCAACCACTACACAATCATATCAAGATGTATGGTTGATCAAATCAGGAGTGTCTTATCATATGAAACCTCACAGAGAATGGTTCTATGAATATGAGAGATATGAAGGAGATTTTTTCTTTGGGGACGATTCGAAAACCAAAATTGTTGGATAGGGAAGAGTCTAACTGATACTACATGATGGGAGGAGTAGAACCCTTCCTTCCATGTGTGCTACATAATCTGGGTTTCGAAAGAAACTTGATGTCTATTAGAAATATGAGTGATGCTCGAGTGCATACTCAATTTCAGATGGATACATGTAGAATGGTCATAGGTGCGATGGTATTAATGAAATTAATTCATATTGGGAACCTATGCAAGTTGTTAGGGAATGTCGATTAGACTAGATGCAACAAAATCACTATCCCTGAAGTCGAATCGACTTCGAATTAAATTGACTCATTTTAGGATGATTCAATTCAAATTAAGTTGACATGATCCAGATTATGTTGAGAACAACATGACGACAAAAATATAGCAGGGATATAATAAGGAAATACAAAGAGATATTGCAAGAAACACAGAAATATAGTGAAAAATAACTTCTATTAATGAATAAGAGAGAAAAACATTGTAGAACACAAACTGGCATAATGGGGTAGGTTATCTCTAAAAAGAAAGAGATGTTGGCTATGCTTCATTCAAAAGAATATTTACATCAAACTCCATTGCATGCTTAAAGGGCCTCCTTCACCTCAATTATATATGAGAGAGTGAGAGGAGAACAATTCCCATGATGCATGTGGGATCAATTAATATAAGTTTATAAAATTGCATAGGCATGTAAAATAGTAGGACTTCTCGGGCAGTCTCCCATCCCAGTGATTCTCTATCTTGAGTGCGCTTAACTACAAAGTTCTAATGGGATCCAGTGCATTAATGCTATGTTGTAGGAATGTACATAAGACAACTAGGAAATCATTACATGATGTATGTAATTAACAAATGAATATGGTATTACATTATGTTCCCCATCAAAAGGGTGAATATCATGGTTTATCAAAACCATAGGCTAGAAATTTTTATTCAGTGGAAAAGGTGGCTGGCCACCAAGATCCACCTGGATAATTCTTCCCTCCTTAGGAAGCAATGGTCCCCATTGCATCAAGTTCCCTAGAGAGATGGGGAAACTTCTGTTGAATCTGAACCTTGGTGAGTTTCTTGCCTTGTTTAATTAGATGTCATTCTTGTAATTAGCACGTGAAAGGATGTCATGAACCTATTGGAGGTGTTGGATCCATTCAATAGATCTAGTTGCACGATCAACCTTGGTCCGAGTGTGGTAGGACTATGGAAGTGAAGATGCAACAAGAAGACATATATCAATTGGGGATAATGGTTGGAAACCCAAGCACACCTAGAATAGGCCATGTCCAATAAAGATATGTTGAACTTGTGGAAGACTCTCATTCTCTTTGTTTTCATATACAATCTCGTTGATCTTCTTTTATTGGATAGAAACGTCTTGTGTCGAGGTTGTAGTTGTCGTAATGACCTCCTGGTCAACGTCTGATTGGATCGTGAAGAGGGAAAACTTTGTGATATGAGGGATTACTTTGTAGAATTTGTTTTTTGAGATAAATTAAGTGGCAGTAGTCGAAGATACCTCTGGTACCTTGTAGAGATGACCTCCCAGAGTAACAATGACCCTGCGGGGCCGAGGATTATATATAGCATCACTTGTATACCCAGTTCAAATAAGGGTGTATCAAAATTGACTTGTACCTTGAAGGGCGTCACACTTGCGAAATGGTTTCTTCTCGAAGATGCCTCGACTATCACCAATGATAGTCTTTAAAGGATCTGAGTAAAATTGTCCATCATCTCATTCCTCTTTCGCACAAGGGATTCCTTGAGCAATGTATTGAAAGGATATTTTTCTCTGTCATCTCTCTTTTCTTTCGCCATGGGAGGTCACTTGGGCTAGAGAGAGTTGTTTTCCTCAAGAAAAACTAGCTCGAGACCCAAATATCTATACCCTGACTTCGTCGGGGACCTGCTCTTAGAAATGACAAGGAGCAAACTTCTTTGATACCACTAATCTAGATTATTTTTAGAACATGAAGACATAAATATAGAAAAGATATAACAAAGAAATACACAGAGATATTGAAAGAAACACATAAATATAGTGAAACTCGACTTCTATTAATGACTAAGAGAGAGAAACAACATAGACCAAAAAATGGCAGAATCAGGCATCTTATCTTTGAAAAGAAAGAGATGTTGGCTACGCTTCATTCAAAACCATATTTACATCACACTCCATTGCATGCTTAAAGGGCCTCCTTCACCTCAATTATATATGAGAGAGTGAGAGGAGAACAATTCCCATGATGCATGTGGAATAAATTAATCTAAGTTTATAAAATTCCATAGGAATTTAAAATGATAGGATTTCTCGGGCGGTCACCCATCCTAGTACTACTCTAGCCCAAGTGTGCTTAACTACATAATTTTAATGGGATATGGTGCATTAAAGTTATGTTGTAGGCATGCAAATAAGATCACTAGGAAATCATTACATGATGTATGTAATTAACAAATGAAGATGGTATTACATTCCATTCCTCATCAAAAGGGTGAATATCATGGTTTATCAAAACCATAGGTGTGAAATGTTGATTCAGTGGAAAAGGTGGTTGGCCACTGAGATCCACCTGGATCATGACAAGTCTTCATCAAGTTAACCTGACCATGTTATGGAATAGGAGGATGGGACACAATGTGATGTGTGAGAATCAATGTCGTCACTCAATGAGGCAGGTGGAAGACAACTCAACATCCAACACATCGCACTAAATTGGGTTGGATTCCAAGGAGATCACGTCACTTTAATATTTTGAAAGTATTGTAATTAAATATACCAAGATATCTTGAAGCTTGAGCCATTGTATGTGCTCCAGAGGAATGTATTTTCGTTTAATACATATAGGATTGTAAGCATTTTGATAACCAACTCATATCTAGATTGTAATATCTCATTTATTGTAATAAGACTTAGTGGTAGTATGCTTAATTGTTATATGAAAGCACTAATATAGTCTGGAGGGAAGGTTCGAGAAGCCCCCTCGTGTATAAATGTATTTAATCAAGGCCCCAATGGGGTCGTTGTTGTTAATATTTGTTGTTGTTGTTCTTGGAAATTATTGGAAAGAGAAGTTGAAAGTTGTTGAGAGTTGTTGAACTCCTTGTAAATATTTGTTGAAGGAATATAGAATAAGAGATAATTTCCTTCATATTTTTTAGCATGCTTGTCTTTGAGTAACTGAGTAAATGTTGTGTTAATTATATCTGTGTTTTATGAGTGTGTATGCATCTAAATTGTTGGTTGAATGAATCCTTAATGTTTATTTCAGTTTCATTTGTTTCTCTTCTAAAATATTGATTCAAGGAGTGCACAGTGCCCACGCAAGGAGTGTGGAGGCTGAACCATTACAAGTTTGAATAGCTCAGGAGAGATTGCATAATTTTACGCAGAGTGAGTGCAAGGAGTGTGCCTATACTCATAGGAGTATAAAAGCTAGGAGAGGAGACTCATGCAAAGAGTGCACATAGACAACACTTAGTTAAGTGTTGAGGAAGCTCAGAGGAGAGATAGTGCAAGGAGTGTGCAGATGAGACTTATTTAAGTCCTAAGAAAAAGAGGGAGGCACAAGTGTGTGCCAAAAGTCTAAGTCTTTTAAGCATGAAAAGCTCAGGAGGGAAGCGCAAGGTGGGAGCCCAAGTCTAAGTTCTTGAAGTGAAGAAGCTTAAGGAAGAGAACTATATTTGTTCCAAGGAGGACGGATGAGATCTGTTAGGGAGAAGAAAAACTCCTTTACAGTTGTTGGATCAAGGTAAGAAACACGAACGTTAAACCCTTAAGTCCTTTGGACTTCACTGCTCCAGTAATTTTTGAGTGTTTATTGCAAGAGAGGTAAAAGTCTCAAAGCCCAGAGTTTCAGAGCAGATCGCAACCATTGGTTGTTGGGGAAGTGTGGATCCTTGATCCGTGAGCCCTCTAGGAATTCTCCAATTCAGTGTTCAAAGGTTTTGGAGGGTGTTGAAGTCAAAACTACCGAAGCCCGAAGCTCCAGAGCACTGAAGTTGTCGCTTTCAAAATTCTAAGCCCTGGGTTTTGGCCTGAGGTCACATGGAAACTCCGTTGGAGTAAAAATACCCTCGCGAATCTGAATTTTCATGTAGCTAAAGGAGAAAAGGCTTTTGGTAAAGAATTCTAAGGGTTAAGTGGGAACCTATGAGCCACTTCGGCTCCTGTGTAAATCGATCCTAGACCGAGAGGTCGCACGAGCTTCTAAAGGAGGGGAGGGGGAATTCATCACATTGGTTAAAAAGGACTTTGAGATATGCATAACAAAGGTATGGTCGAAGTTTTTCCTAAATGTAATTTATAAATCAAGTTTTGTGAACATTTCATATATGGAAAACAAAATCAGCTAAGGTTGTTGGACATATTGTCATTGATTTCAACAGTCGATGTGATGATTTGTTGTTACAATGAATTATCATTACTATAGATGATATTTTCATTTATGTCAATAGTATATCAGTTAGCAGAAAATATCAAACAATATGCAGAGATTGAAAGTGTAAACTCTGGAGGAAGAGCGAACTGAAGCAATTTGTGAATATTGTTGATCACGATAGGATCAACAATGTTCCTATGATAAAAGCTCAGGAGGGTTAGCAAATGCAAATATCAAAGATCGGAAGGAAAAGCATAAGCTCAGGGGAGAAGCCTCAACAGTCGTCCGATCAAAGTGAGAAGCCTCAGCTGTCGTCCGATCAAGAAATTGACCATGTTGATTGTCTCATATTACGGACATCGATCATATTGTAAATTCTAACCTTGTACAATATCTACTGCAAACTGATATTCAAAAAAGAACAGAAAAGATACAATGGCAAGTACAAACATTACATAGAGATTTTTCACCTAGAAACCCAAACCGGGAAAACCAGCATATATTATATTCATACATTGTGTTACATTGTTTACAATACAATATACATATAGGAGCCAGCGGCATCCAAAACCCTATCCCAATGACCTGGATTAGTCCAAAACCCTATCCCAATGACCTGGATTAGTCCAAAACCCTAATTCCTTAACCGGAAATAGAAAACCATCGGCAAAAAACCATGTGCCAAAAAACCACCTAAATATCATGTGGTCCTGGAAATATGTCGTCCCGGTAATATGTCGTCCCAGTAATATGTCGTCCAGGAAATATGTCGTCCCGGTGCAAAAAAAAAATTCGGGGGCTCCGCCCCCCTGCACCCCCCGAGGGGGGCGCCTAGCGGCCCCCCCTCTAACCCCCTTGCGCGCCCGACGCAGATGCTAAAACACTACTACTCGTGCAAAGAATATAACACATACCCAACATTCTCCCACTTGTTGTTTTCTTTGCACACAGGGGGTTACAGGGTTACATAGTCAACAATCCAGGGAAGCAATGCCCATGGATCCTCTACACCACGAGAACTTCTCAGTGCTCACAGATTTTGTTAATGAATCTGCAACATTCTTCAAAGTGTCCACCTTCATCAGTGATACTTTCTTTTCTTCAATCATGTCTCTCACAAAGTGATATTGAACATCAATGTGCTTTGTTTTTTAATGATAGGCAGGGTTCTTTGCCAAGAAAATTGCACTCTGACTGTCACACTCTATCCTTATAGCTTCTTGTACCAACCCAATACCTGAACACAATATTTGTAACCATACTGCTTCCTTACTTGCATGAGTGGCTGCCATGTATTCAGATTC
>ML804328.1:39446-119187 GCA_009831015.1 Picea engelmannii | reverse complement strand
AGGAGCCAGCGGCATCCAAAACCCTAACCCAATGACCTGGATTAGTCCAAAACCCTAATTCCTTAACCGAAAATAGAAAACCATCGGCAAAAAACCATGTGCCAAAAAACCACCTAAATATCATGTGGTCCCGGAAATATGTCATCCCAGTAATATGTCGTCCCGAAAATATGTCGTCCCAGTGCGGAAAAAAAAATCGGGGGTGTTTCCCCTGCACCCCCCTCTAACCCCCCTGCGTGCCCAACGCAGATGCTCAAACACTACTACTTGTGCAAAGAATATAACACATATGAGTAACTATGGGCTTTAGGACCTTTGGAGGATCGTGACTGCCGGATCTACAAGCCAAATCAACGACAACGATAGATTGTGGAGATCATAAGGAGAATTAAATGACTCGCTAGTTCCAATCCCACAATGGGTCTAGATCATCATATCTCATAGACTTGAATATCGATGACTGTGGTTGATCCAACAAATGATCATATTAACTCGGATTGAGTTGCGGCTATCGGATGTGCAATCACAAGATCAACGGTAGGGATATATTGCTGAGATCAAAAGGACAATTAAATATTGTGCTAGTTCCAATCCCACAATTAGTTAGGACCGTCAGATCTTATAGCTTCAAATATTGGCAACTGTGGTTGACTCACCAATAATGCAAAACTTCAAATTGTGGAGTTTGGGTGTCAAGTTAAATCACTCGCAAGTTGTGGTTCCGTAATCATCAACAATCGTTGATTAGCTTCGATTGTCTTCATGACCGTTGGATCACATTTTAGTGGAAGGATAGGATAAGCTAAAAGGGTTGAGAATTTGATTATCTGAATACCCGTTAGCCATTAGAACAAATCTGAATTCCCATCAGTCGTTGGATCATTTTAAAGTGACGTAAGGATAGGTTAAGCGAGGTAAAAGGGATGAGAGTTTGATTATCCGAATACCCATCAGCTATCAGATCAAACCTTAATTCCCTTCATCCATTGGATCATTTCGAGTGGAAGGATAGGATAAGCAAGGTAAAAGATTTGAGATCTCATTTATGTGAATTTTTCTCAACTGTTGGATCATTCTAAGTGGAAGGACAGGATAAGCTAGAAGAGTTGCATAGCAGACAGATCGAGCCATCGATCTAGGATCATGGTCGATGAAAAACACTTAGTTCAGGTACAAATATGCAAGGAGGTTAAGCTCCAGAAAACTCTCACTTCAGATTTTTTAGTTTGAGATTTGAAAGACCCGAAGCCCGGAGAGCCGAAAATCTGAAATGAATAAGGACCATCAGATTTGGAGAACATAAGGTGATCATTATATCAGGGAGATTTGTGTGAGCAGACCACATCAACATGGACATGTGGTAGACCATGTCAGCAAGGACACATGGCAGACCATGTCATAGGATCTGCGTCAGCAAAGACATATGGCAGATCACGTCAGCAGACCATGTCAGTAAGGATGTATGGGATACCACATTAGCAAGGACGTGTGGCAGAACACGTCAACAAGGACACATGGCAGACCACATCAGAATACCACGTCAATACAAACACATGGTATAATCAGATGATGAAAAGTGTCAAGAGGAAATTGGCTCGTGCCATGTCAACAAGTGACGTAAGCAAGTTACGTCACTCCGAGAGATTTTCTTCGGGAGTTTTACCACCAAGAAATGTCAAAAGTCCCAAAGTCCCGAAGGACAAAGGTCCGAAGTCACTCTCAGCCACCGATCTTAAGTAATTTTGAGAGTTACGACAACCATTAGATCCAGGAGAAGAACATGTGCCACATGAGGACATCCACGTCAGCAAGGACACATGGCACAGTTAGAGAATGACAAGTGTCAAGATGAAGCGACATTTCAGGTACATGCAAATCATGAATCTGAGTGACACATGGAAGCTACTCAGCTCATGACACATCATCAAGTGACTTAAGCAAGTTATGTCACTCTAGGAGTTTTAATTCAATATTTTTACCACCAGCACTTGTCCAAAGTCCCGAAGTGGACATGATACATCTGATCTAAAGATCACTTCAGGATCATTCTTGACCATCGATCTACGATAGTGGAAGGATAGTGTAAGTGGAAGTATTAACCGACAACAAGCGGTCTCCACCACTTATGACTTACTCAGCAGGTGATCACTCCAGAGGAAAGAGGGGGCTGAGATTTGAAATCTTTGAAGTCTGGAGACTCGAAGGAGATATCAATCGTTGATCTGAAAGGAACAAGTGTCAATGGATTGACAGCTTCAAAATATTTACGTATGGAGGAAAGAAGGGGTTGAGATTTGAAATCTCTAAATTCTGGAGACCCGAAGGAGATCTCAACCGTCGATCTGATCAGGTGTACTCTAAACCATTGATCAAAACACAGTGCAAGGATAGCGTAAGAATAATAGACCAAGTCACGGAGTAAATGGTGGTCATCCATCTCATTTCTTGATTAAGTCATGGACATCGAATTAAGATGTTAAGAACCAAAATAGATCTAAAAATATAATCACCACAAATATTGAATACACAATAGATCCACAGAGAAATATAGAAGAAACCACACTTTATTATTGAAACCCTTGAGATAGGGAAACACCATACAATGGATCCTATTATGGAAGAGATCCTCTCCTTTTCACTTGCCTCTTTGCGGGGGCATCCTCCTATTGAGCTTCAGCTCCAAATACAATACTTCTCTTCATGTCCCATTGCATTGCTTGAACCCCTTTATATAGTGCTACCATCACTTGAGAACATTCTAGAGGAGGAATTTTCTAGAAGTATAACCTTCTAAGAAGTCCTCTTACATTTATTAAATCTAACTACCTATTTATTATATCTAACTACCATAGTGGGTCTTATTTAATAATATAGTGGACCTAGTCCACCTTACATTGAATGGCCTCCACTATTATCACTATGGGCCCTCTGGGCCCCACCACTACCTCTCTAGCTACCTTACATTCCATCCCCCTTATGAAAGTGTTGTCATCAACGCTTGATGTACAACCATATATCAGGGTCCCATGGATAAGTGTGGACCATAGTGCTGAAGTAGACTAGAGAACCAAGGTCCCATTGAGAAATAGAAGCCACCATGCTGAAGTATTCCAACTGCCATTGTAAACTAGGGTCCCATGTCCAATTTCTCATGTGAACCCCACATGGAAGATATCAGCACCCAATAACGAACTGAAAATGATGCTCTGAATACTGACACCAATCATGTGGATCCAAATAATAATATCCATCCACATAGTGGGAGATGATCAAAGATGAATATGGAAGGAACAATATCATTGTAGAATATGTAGTCTGGACGCTGGTAACTAGCTCCTGATGTGGAACATTGATGTTCTCTACAGAAGGTGGAGTAGAGTCATCAAATAAAATATGGAAATGGTTGTCATCCCAGAAATGACAACTATCCATATACCAATCATCGCAATCGGCCTCAAAATCATACCAAACATATATTTCTTGATTATATTCATCCCTGAGGTCCTCCATAAGAAATATCTTCTACATGTTATCCAATGAATCTTGAATACTATAGAAACTATCATTGAGGCCATCTACAAAGCCATCCAAACTGTCAAACAATTGGGCTTTGAATGCTTCAGTAATTTGTAGAATTTATTTGAGGGTTTGAGAAAAAATAGTCATCTGAGCACTCTATGAACTCTTCGGTCCCGCATTCGTCATGAAAAAACCCAAAAAATAGAATAATGAGCTACGGCAAAAAATCGCGGCTTTTTCTAGAAAAACCCTAAAAAACAATTGAATTTAAAATGCTCATAACTTCACTTCCCAAACTCCATTTAGGCTGATTTGTTTTTTGACATTCGGTGAAATTGTGAGAGGAACTCAGATCTGTAATTTTCTTGGGAAAATCCAGCCTCCAGCTACTACAAAAAGAAAAATAAAATCACGCCACCGTCCACGGAAAAAACTCTGAAAAATTGTAGATATTAAAACTTCAATATCTTGACTTCCCGGACTCCGTTTCAGATGATTTATTTTTTCAACTTGGGTGTTTTTCTGTGAGAAAATCAGATATAAAACCTTTTTCTGAAAATTTTTCATATAAATATAGAAAAAATCTCTGGAATATCTTGGCCCTCTTTTTTCTTCTCCCCAAAAAACAAATCTTTAAAAATAAAAAATATTTGTCCACAATGTCTGCCAAAGAAAGTGCTTTGATACCACTTGGTAAGAACCAAAATAGCTCTAAATATATAATCACCACAAATATTGAATACACAATAGATCCACAGAGCAATATAGAAGAAACCACACTTTATTATTGAAACCCTTAAGGTAGGGCAACACCATACAATGGATCCTATTATGGAAGAGATTCTTTCTTGTTCACTTGCCTCTTCGAGGGGGCATCATCCTATTGAGCTTCAGCTCCAAATACAATACTTCTCTTCATGTCCCATTACATTTCTTGAACCCCTTTATATAGTGCTACCATCACCTAAGAACATTCTAGAGGAGGAATCTTCTAAAAGTATAACCTTCTAAGAAATCCTCTTACATTTATTAAATCTAACTACCCATTTATTATATCTAACTGCCTTAGTGGGTCTTATTTAATAATATAGTGGACCTAGTCCACCTTACATTGAATGGCCTCCACTATTATCACTATGGGTCCTCTGGGCCCCACCACTACCTCTCTAGCTACCTTACATAAGTAATAAAGGATAGATGTAGGGATCATATATGACCATTGATCTGGTTCCGTGATATAAATGTCAACCGTCCGATCTATTCAGAGAAATCATATTCGGGAGATTTGAAAGGTTTGAAGACCCGAAGGGCGAAGTCCCAAAGGGTAAAGTCCCAAAGTTCTAACAATCGTCCATCTCATCGGGAGATTGAATCATGACCATTGAATTGATAAGCGCTCATCTCGCCTCACATGAGGTCATCATGGTTGGTAATATGGTAAAGCGATTTAAAGGGAAGAATGTAATGCATCTCTTAAATTCATAAGCCTATGGTTCTATGCCTATGATCATATGAACATGGTTTGAAGGAAGCGTCGATTTCTGTTATCATAGAGATGAAGGAAATTGATCCATGCCTGTGATTGATTTATGAAAGTAAAAGGGGATTCCAGGTTTAAAGTTGAAGACCTAGAATGATGATCTGTGGTGGTCCAAAAAGTTGTTGTAAATGAACAAGTTAGTTATAACTTGTTGCACAAGTTGGCCCAATAAATTAAACAAGTTTTGAGCATAAGCAAGTATATATACAACCCTAATTGGTTCACTAGACAAAGTGATTGTGGAAGTAGACGAGCTTGTGGAAAATATAGGCTCGTGAGAAAGAGTGGCCTACGGAGGAAAATGAACGAGATACGGACCTGAGGTCCGTGCGAATATCAGAGAGAAGAAGAAGTGAATAAGGCATAAATATTAGAGGGAAGAAGAAGTGAAGAAGACACATATATAAGAGGAAAGATAAAGCGAAGAAGGCATGAATTTCAGACAGAAGATGAAGTGTAGTGATGAGTGTTCATGCTGTACCTCTGATCATGAAACATAATTGACTCAATAATGGATCACTGCTACTAGAGTTGGTTGAACTACTATATGAACTCTAGTTGGATAGACTGTGTTCTATAAACAAGTTGGGTCTTGCTTGAGAGTTGGTGCTCTCCGAGGAGTTGGTGCTCCTTACTTCAGTTGGTTCTTATACAAAATAGTTGGTGCTGGGAAAATGCATATTACTATATTCACATATATATACATATCAATTATACAAAATCTTAATCAAACATCTGGTATCTCTTGTCCATTGTGATTATGATTTAATTATTCTTAATATGTTCAACTATGTTTTAACTGCTAAGTTGTAAGAAGAAGAAAAGTTATAAAATTCCACACACTAATTCACCCCCCCCCCCTCTTAGTGTGGGCAGTGTGTTCAACAATTGGTATCAGAGTGGGTTCCTTCAACACAGTTTAAACACTGGAAGGTATATTCTAAAGAAATGGGTGGACAGATGGCTCTCTCCTCAATTGAAGCTCCCTTATTTGATGGAACAAATTATTCCTCATGGAGATAAAATATGAAACATTATTTGAAGTCAAAAGGATCTAAAGTTTGGAAGTCAATAGTAAGCAAGCCGTGGGATTTAACTACATCAAAGAATCTATCCAATATTATAGTCCAAAGAAGAGCAAGGAAGAACAATGAAGTGGCATTGAATATTATTCTCAATGGATTATCATATACAGTCAATGCAAGCATAGGAATATGCACATCTACCAAGGACTTATGGTTAAAGTTAGAAAATATGTATCAAATAAAAAATGAATACACAGAAGACATTCCTATGAAGGATGAAGATGAAGAATCAACCATCAATAAAGGTAAAGACTCTCCACAATATTTCGATTGAAATAATGTTGATATTGAAACCTCCCCTGCAAGTAAAGAAGAAGACTCGGATACAATAAAAGAATGTCCTATTAGAATTTATCCCATGGAATATGTAGAAGAAAAACTATCAAAGGACAAACAAAAGCTTGATTGGAGTCTCTGTGAATACCGCTATGACCATAATGATTTAGACTATAGCTATCTTCATGACTATACTAAAGAATTTCTTGATAAGAGTCAAAATCATATCTTGGAAATAAAGGAAATGCTCAAGGACAATGAAAAGATAATATATGAGAAGGATAATCAGTTAGAAGAAAAAGAAGAGGAGATCGAGTAGCTAAAGAAATAAATTAGTCAAGTAAAAGAAAAGAAGAAGGAAGATGATGAGCTTAGCAATCAAAGCATATCCTGGAAATAAAATAAAATCTCAAAGAAAATGAAGAAATCATATATGAGAAAAATATTTAGTTAGAGAACAAAGAATAAGAGATCAAAAGATTGAAAACGAAAGTTACTAATCTAACAAAATAAAAGGAAGAGGAGATCGAGAGACTGAAAAACGAAATCAGTCAAGAAAAACAAGAAAAGAAGGAAGATGATGAACCAAGCAAAAACCTTTCAGAACTAAAAGAACTAAGGGAAAGATATGTCAATCTTAAAATCCAACTTGAAGAATCCAAAAAAAGGGAGAAAGTAGTGAAGAACCAACTGAACAAAAACAAAGAATCATGTCATAAGCTGGAAGCAGAAGTTGTGAATATTAGAAAGAAGGTTGAGAATTCAAACACCCAAATCAAGTTCTTGAACAGCTCCATGACCCTGGATGAGATCTTGGATATTCAGAGACACCAAATGAAAAATTCGGTCTTGGATACAACAAGGAAGAAATCATTACTTCTAAGAAACTTGACACAAGTCCTTCATTTGTAAAGGGAGAAGACAGGTCTAACACAGGTCCTTCATTTGTAAGGGATGAAGACAGGTCTGGCACATCTCCTTCATTTGTAAAAAGTGAAAGCAAGTATGACTCAGGTTCTTCATGTTCAAGAAATGAAAGCAACACTACAAAATTTAGAAGATCAGATCAAGAAAGACATCTAGAAGCTATTCGTACACCTCAAAGCAAGTTTAGAAGAGAGACACCTTCATGGATGAATCAAAGAAGGTATGCAAATTATTTTAATGGTTATTGTTTTTCTTGTAATGAATATGGTCATAAAGCCTTGGATTGTAGGCATCATGGAAGAAAAAAAGTTGGTAGGTTCAACAATAGTATAAGATGTTGGAACTGCAATCATGTTGGACATATTGTTGCACATTGTTACACTATGAGATGTTATAGTTGTGGTGGATATGGCCACAAATCCAATAATTGTTGGAACTCAAGAAAATAGTCAATGATAAATGTTTCATACAATATGACAAAAAGAGTAAATGAAACATGGAAGAAAAATGAAGTTGCAGTAACAGAAGATCAAAGAAGAAAGTTCAAGAAACCAGGACACCCACAGATGTGGATAGAAAAGACTGAACAAGTGAACAAGAGTGAATTTAATTGCTACAAACAGAATTGCAGTCATGTGACAAGCATAGTATAAACTTTGTCAGACAACTTTAGAGCAATGTACATTAAAGAAGCATCTTGGATAAAAATGGATACTTTTGGTTAGAGATCGATGAGAATCAATCGGCAGATCCAGGGGTTGTTTGAAAAATATGAGATACAATTGCACAGTGCTCCAGTAGGACAATGGCATCTGTAAAACCAACATTCTGATGTACAAAATGAGGTACATGACATCCTGTAGAGATAACAAGAGGAGAGACCCTATCAGAAAAATCTACCCTTTTAGAAACAAAGGGGGAGAACAGTCAGTAAAAACTCAGGGAAAGTATTTTGGTTAGTAAATAAGAAAGTATTTAGATTAAGTTTTGAAAAGACTTGATCACTACAAAAAATTGGTATCAAGAAGACTACTCATTTGAATCACAAAAATCCCAATCAACTGAGATAAGAAGTTAGTAAATTAACAAGGGAAGAAACCTTGTTAGGAAGATCTACCTTTTCAAAAACAAAGGGGGAGAGTAGTCAGAAACAGAGAGAGAGCATATTGACAAGGGGATTCATTCAGTTATGACAAAAGAAGGATGATTGTAGGAAGAGTTACCCAAGTTCATATTCTAGTCAGTAACATATAGAGATTTACCATAGGAGGAAAAACCCTTTTCCATTGATGTCAAAGGGGGAGAGAAAACTTCATATGAAGAAAGCATCATCGCAGGGGGAGTTTTGTATTTGAAGTTAGTGGGTTGCCCTCAATGACAAAGGGGGAAATTGTTGGACATATTGTCATTGATGTCAACAGTTGATGTGATGATTTTTTATTACGATGAATTATCATTACTATAGATGATATTGACATTGATGTCAATAGTATATCAGTTAGCAGAAAATATCAAACAATATGCAGAGATCGAAAGCATAAGCTCTAGAGGAGGAGCGAACTGAAGCAATTCGTGATTATTGTTGATCATGATAGGATAAAAAATGTTCCTATGATAAAATCTTGGGAGGTTTAGCAAATGCAGAGATCAAAGCTCAGAAGGAAAAGTGTAAGCTCAGGGTGAGAAGCCTTAGCAGTCTTCTGATCAAAGTGAGAAGCCTCAACAGCCGTCCAATCAAGAAATTGATCGTGTTGACCATCTCATATTACAGAGGCTGGTCATATGAGTGATCGTGGGCTTACAGACCATTGGAGGATCGTGACTGTTAGATCTACAAGCTAGATCAATGACAAGGATAGATTGCAGAGATCGGAAGGAGAATTAAATGACATGCTAGTTCCAATCCCGCAATGGGTCTAGGTCATCAGATCTCATAGAATCAAATATCGATGACTGTGGTTGATCCAACAAATGATCAGATTAAGTTAGATTGAGTTGTGACCGTCGAATGTGAAATCGCCAGATCAACAACAAGGATATATTTCGGAGATCGAAAGGAGAATTAAATATCATGCTACTTCCAATCCTGCAATTATTCAAGACCATAAGATCTTATAGCTTCAAAGATCGACGACTGTGGTTGACTCAACAACAACGCACAACTTCAAATTGTGGATTTTGGGTGTCAAGTTAAATCACTCACAAGTTGTGGTTCTGCAATCATCATCAACCTTTGATCTTCTTTGAGTGTCTTCATGACCATTGGATCACATTTTAGTGGAAGGATAGGATAATCTGAAAGGGTTGATAATTTGATTATTTGAATACCCGTCAGCTGTCAGATCAAACCCAAATTCCCGTCAATCGTTGGATCATTTTAAAGTGACGTAAAGATAGGTTAAGCGAGGTAAAAGGGTTGAGAGATCAATTATCTGAATGCCTGTCAGCCATTGGATCAAACCCGAATTCCCTTCAGCGATCGGATCATTTCGAGTGGAAGGATAGGATAAGCGAGGTAAAATATCTGAGATCTCATTTATGTAAATTTTCGTCAGCCGTTGGATCATTCTAAGTGGAAGGATAGGATAAGATAGAAGAGTTGCATCGTAGACAGATCGAGACATCGATCTAGGATCATGATCAATGAACAACACTTAGTTTGGGTATAAATATGCGAGGAGGTTAATCTCCAGAAAAATCTCACTTCAGATTTTTCAGTTTGTGATTTGAAAGACCTGAAGCTCGGAGACCCAAAAATTCAAAATGAATAAGGACCATCAGATCTAGTTAACATACGATGATCGTTAGATCAGGGAGATCTACGTCAGAATACCATGTCAGCATGGACATATGGTAGACCATGTCAGGAAGGACACGTGGTAGACCATGTCAGAAGATCTACGTCAGCAGACCACGTCAACAAAGACATATGGTATATCATGTCAACAAGGACGTATGGGAGACCACGTCAGCAAGGACATGTGGCAGAACACATCATCAAGGACACGTGGAAAACCATGTTAGAAGACCATGTCAGCAAGAACACATGGTATAATCATATGATGACAAGTGTCAAGAGGAAATTGGCCCGTGACATGTCAACAAGTGACGTAAGCAAGTTACGTCACTGCGAGAGATTTGCTTCGGGAGTTTTACCACCAATAAATATCAAACATCCTGAAGTCCCGAAGGAAAAAGGTCTGAATTCACTCTCAGCCGTCGATCTGAGATACATTTCGGGAGTTAGGACAACCATTAGATCTAGGAGAAGAAAATGTGCCACATGAGGAGATCCATGTCAGCAAGACTACGTCAGCAAGGACACATGGCATAGTTAGAGAATGACAAGTGTTAAGATGAATCGACATTTCAGGTATGTGAAAATAATGAATCTGAGTGACACGTGGTGGCTACTCAGCTCATGACACATCATTAAGTGACGTAAGCAAGTTACATCACTCTGGGAGTTTTACTTCGGGAGTTTTACCACCAGCACTTGCCCAAAGTCCCGAAGTCTCGAATGCCGAAATCCCGAAGTGGACACGAGACATCCTATTTGAAGATCACTTCGAGACCATTCTCGATCGTCGATCTACTATAGTGGAAGGATAGTGTAAGTGGAAGTATTAACTGACAACAAGCGGTCTCCCCCACTTATGACTTACTCAGCAGGTGATCACTCTGAAGGAAGAAGGGGTTGAGATTTGAAATCTCCGAAGTCCGAAGACTTGAAGGAGATCTCAATTGTTGATCTGAAAGGAACATGCGTTAGTGGATTGACAGCTCCAGAAGATTGATGTATGGATGAAAGAAGGGGTTGATATTTGAAATCTTCGAAGTCTGGAGACCCGAAGGATATCTCGACTGTCGATCTGATGTCGGGTGTACTCTCAACCGTTGATCAAAACATAGTGGAAGGATAGCGTAAGTATAATAGACGAAGTTGCAGAGTAAATGGTGTCCATCCATATCATTTCTTGATTAAGTCCTGGTTGTCGGATTAATAAATAAAGGATAGATGTAAGGATCATACATGACCATTGATCTAGTTTTGTGATATAAATGTGAACCGTTCTATTTGTTCGGCAAAATTGTATTCAAGAGATTTGAAAGGTTGGAAGACCCGAAGGGTGAAGTCCTGAAGTTTCGACAGTCATCCATCTCATCGAGAGATTGAATCGTGACCGTTGAATTAATAAGTGCTCAAGTGCTCGTCTCGCCTCACATGAGGTCACCGTCATTGGTCATATGGTAAAGATATTTAAAGGGAAAAATGTAATGTGTCGCTTAAATTGATAAGCCTATTGTTCTATTCCTATGATCATATGAATATGGTTTGAAGGAAGCATCGATTTTTGTTATCACAAAGATGAAAGAAATCGATCCATGCATGTGATCGATTTATGAAAGTAAAAGGGGATGCCAGGTTTAAAGTTGAAGACCCAGAATGATGATCTATGGTGGTCCCAAAAGTTGTTGTAAATGAACAAGTTAGTTATAACTTGTTGCACAAGTTGGCCCAATAACTTAAACAAGTTTTCAGCATAAGCAAGTATATATACAACCATGATTGGTTCACTAGACAATGTGCTTATGGAAGTAAATGAGCTTGTGGAAAATATAGGCTCACAGAGAAAGAGTGGCCTGCAGAGGAAAATGAAGGAGATACGGACCTGAGGTCTGTGGAAATATCAGAGAGAAGAATAAGGGAAGAAGGCATGAATATCAGAGGGAAGAAGAAGTGAATAAGGCACAGATATCATAGGAAATATAAAGTGAAGAAGGCATGAATTTCAGATAGAATATGAAGTGCAGTGATGAGTGTTGATGGTATACCTCTGATCATGAAATAGAATTGATTCAATAATGTATCACTGCTACTAGAGTTGGTTGAACTACTATATGAACTCTAGTTGGATAGACTGTGTTCTATCAGCAAGTTGGGTCTTTCTTGAGAGTTGGTGCTCTCTGAGGAGTTGGTGCTCCTTACATCAGTTGGTGTTGGGAAAATTCATATTACCATATTCACATATATATACATATCAATTATACAAAATCTTACACAAACATCTGGTATCTCTTGTCCATTGTGATTATGATTTAATTGTTCTTAATCTGTTCAATCATGTTTTAACTGCTAACTTGTAATAAGAAGAAAAGTTAGAAAAGTCCACACACTAATTCACACCCCCCCCCTCTTAGTGTGCGCGGTGTGTTCAACAAAGGTTTCCATCCAGAGAGATAAGGGCAAAGAGTATTCTAGAATTTGTTCATAATGATGTGTTTGGCCTTGTAACAGTGCCTTCACTTGGTGGATCCATCTATTATGTCTCCTTTATAGATGATTTTTCTAGGAATACAACAATATATTTCCTAAGGAAGAAGTCAAATGTTTTCGAGAAATTCAAAGAGTTTAAATCTCTTGTAGAAAACTAGAAGGATAAGAATATCAAGGTGTTGAGAAATGACAATGGTGGTGAATCATTTGGAAAGTATTTTGATCAGTCCTAAAAGATGTTTGGAATATCACACCAAAATACCCGATGAGCCTCATTATTGTACATTCTAAAGGCTAATCTTCGACATATTTTTCCACCACAAAATGAATTAATGTTTTCTTTTGACCATATTTAATAGTCATTCATGGGTAGTTTGTATCTTGCATAATTAATGTATGATTGAGGTGGATTTTTGTGTATAATATTCCTTTTTTCTCTAATGTTTTTGGAAAACAACATGTGTTCCACCAACTAGGTCGAAATGCAGGAGTCAAGGGCACCAACTTTCTAGAAATAGGGGATTTTGTCCACTCAAGTGAGCTGCCAACAAAAGATCAAGGGAAATTTTCTACACCTATCTCCAACAATTCTCCTTTTGCATTTATGTCCCCTTCTGATCAACAACAGTTCGAAACTACAAATGTAAATGGTTGAGATCCCTCATTTACTCATCACTCTCCTTGATTTAGGAAGGGAGGTCAAACTCTCTAGTTATAAATAGGCCTCTAGTCTAAGAGAGAGGGATATAGCAAATTTTTGGAGAAGCATTGTATGGAGATGTTCTGCAAGACTTTTTGTTGAATACTAAGAACTTTGATGTTCCTGATGTACTACTTATTTTTATGAAATAAAATGGTTTTTCCTTCAGTCCATTAAAGTTTCTTTTAGGTTCCTTGTGCTTCTTGGGTAGGGCCCATCCAAGAGGGATCAAGGACCATTTTTACTATTTATTTAGTTTTCATCCATATTAGTGGTGTTTAGATAATGTTTCATTCTCTATTGAAGTTAGATTTAGCTTTGCATGATAAATTTCCATTTTTGTTAAGATTTCAACTAACTGGCCAGTTGTAGCAACATCCTGTAGAAATGTTCAATAACCTTTTGGAGCACTCCTAGGTGCCTCCAAAGGATAAGACCCATAGATATTTTTCAATGATTTTAAAGACTTGCACTACCTTTTTAGACTTCATTTTGCTTCCTATATGAGTATCCTATAGAAACTGTGCAGATCCTGTAGAAATGCACAGTTCTTGTAGAAATCTCCTGTAGGTTTGTTTTAGCTTTAGATTTTGACTTATTTTAATCTCATTTTCCTGAAAGCAAAAACACACATTTATATTGATAATGATCAAGGGGTTAGATTGCTTTGTTCATGTATTAGTGTAGTTTCATTTGCATGACAGTTTTTCTGTCATAGTTTACAGATTTACGTCTATCACAGTTCTTTGTCATAATTTTAGATTAGATTTATTTTTTCTTTAGTTTAACTTTCCTAATTCAGTAATCTTTGATGCAGTAGAATAATTTATTTTAATGCACTTTATATTAGTTGTACTTTGAAATTGGCGTGTTTCCTTCAAAGCAATTAGTTCATAATTGCTTTTTGTCTTTTGATTTCTTGCACATTTCCAGCTTTTGATCATCTTCAACCCTTTGCTACCGAAAATTTCATACTCCAAATAGAGTGCATAGCACCTCTTAAGTTTGTACGAACCCCAAGTTGAAAATTAAACTAGGAGACCAAGGGTATAGTAAATAATTGTTGTTATTCCTAGGACCATCACTTTTTGTCATCGTTGTCAGGGAAGTGCTAAATTTTACATGTTCTTTTCTTTTTCTTTTCTTTTTCTTTTGTGTGACCTGGAGGAGTAAAAATGATACCTTAGTCACAAGGCCAACCTCACTATGGAGTTTCTATAGTGAAACATCCCAAGTGCTTTCACTTCGTGTGAGTATTGATAGCTCCTTGTCACACTCTCTTTTTGCATTAAAAATCAAAAGAAAAAAAATAGTTTTTCACTTTCTTTTGATTTCATGAATGACTAGACCTAGAGATAGAAAAGGAATTCTTTTACTGAAAAACCCCAACACAAAAATAGGTCCAATCAGTCCAAAGATCGATACTGAAACACTAGAAGATTTCTTGGAAATGGAATCTAGAGAATTTGAGAATATTTTAGAAGAGAGTCAGTCCTTACCTCATGTCATTCTTGGTGAAGAAGAAATATTTGAGTTTCATATTCATGAATCTGATGGAGAATCCAAGATGAGAAATATTAATTCTTATGCCTTACCTCATTTTCATGGGCTTGTCTCTAAAGACCCTGACACTTTCTTGTTTGATTTTGAAATTATATGCAGGACACATGACTATACCACTGATGAACAAAAGCTCAAACTTTTTCCTTCTACCTTCAAGGATTCAACTCTGATATGGTTTATGAGTTTGGAAGGAAATAGTATCACAACTTGAGATCAAATGAAAAAAACCTTCAGTGAAAGATACAAAGACTATTTTAGAGAAAGATATACAAGGGATGATATTTTTAGAATGACACAAGGATCTGATGAAACTCTAGAAGAGTTTGAAGAAAGATTTCAACTAAGCTACAAGAGATCTCAAAATTTCACTTTGGATGAAGATTCACTATTGGAGTTGGATATTTTGGGAAATGCACAGCAATAATGGAAGACAGTTGGAAATGGGGCTAATAATGGAGCGCACAACAGGAATAAGGAAAAGTAGTGCATCGGAATCAAGGAAAGAAGCACGACTAGAATCAAGGAAAAGTAGCGCGAGAAATAGAAGACTCAAAGAAAGGAACAATTGGATCGAGGACCATCCACGCATGGGAGGTTGATATGTGGAAACGCCTAATCTACTTAGGGTTAGGGTTTTGGTCATCAATGTATGGGTTTAACCCAATTTTGTGAGGAGTCTTGAAGTACCTTTGAGAACTTTTTTGAGTTTTGAGCTAGTGGTTGTTGAGTGTTTTCATTAAGAGTTGTGGACCTCATGTTGAGTGTATTTTTGCGTTGAATCTAAGGGTTAGGTTGCAATCTATGCAACATTTTTTGACACTGGTCAACCTCACAATAGTTAAACTTATGATGTAATGTGTGCAGTGCAATATTTTGAGGAAGATGAATAAAGAAGCATAGAATTCCAAATCTTTGTGGACATAGCCCAAGGGGGTGAACCACCATAAAACCAGTGTCACTGTGTGGAATGTCTTATTTATGCTTTGCAATGTCTTTTATGATGAATGAATGGATAAATGAATGAATCTATTAAGGTTAATTTGCAGCGCACACTAGAATAGTTATGTTATTTTCTGTAGAATGAATGTTAAAAGTTAATTGAATAGTAGATATGAAGAATGTTGATGTATAAGTAGGTATACCATCCCCATGAGCATCATCCCTTCCACTATTACAAACATATGGGTCATGCAATCACCCATAATCCATCTCGGGTGAGACTGTGTTGTGCATTCTATGCGCAGTGTTTCCTTCTGGTCTCCATAAGGGTCAATGGTTTCTAGGGTTTTATTGGAGAACTAAGGTAGAACCTGGCTTAGCCCATACATCCAGAAAATGGTTTTGTTTCTGGTTAAACTCAGAAGATGAGATTGGAAGGGATTTGATGAGAAGGATACTGGTAAAAGGGGATGTTTATGCCATGGGATCCAACTAAGCAATAAATTGAAAGATTGTTGGAGAAAAAAAATATCGATTTTATGTAGAAAGACAATATAAGCTCCAAGTGTTTCTATGGGGAAATTCCCCCTAAACTAGGTCTAAGGAATAGACAGAGTGATAAATCCCTTAAAATAATGGCTTATCTCTAATCTACCCCAAAACAATCTAGACTAAGTGATAAGAGAGAGGGAGAGAAGAGAAGGTTAAGAAGAGCACCTTGAATCCTTACAGTTTATTTAGACCTCTTCCACTTGTTGTTGCCTCTTATATCACATATCTCCTCCAAAGTATGACCTAAAAGGGGTTAAAAATACAACACAACAACATATAGAATGTCTAGTAATCACTTAAAATCCTAAATATAGATGTAAATGATCAAATAGACAAGAACATGTACACATACATTTTTGGGACAAAAATAATCTCTTTTATTCATATACAAGATGAAAGGTTACAACCTTTGCTTGTGGACACCGCTCTATGAACCAAGTCCAGGATCCTCTGGCGTGGCTCCATCTGAACCAATCCTACATAGAATTCTCACAACTAACATGTCGTCAAGGGAAGAAGGAAGGGTTGCATAGGGGGAATGGATAGAAGGGAAAGTTGAGGCTAAAACTCAAAGAAAGATGTAAAACTTGGGAAATGATAGGGAAAGGATTTTGGTAGAGTTTTCTTATTCTGTTGTTCATATGTCTAAATGACTCCCCAAGACCTCTTTTTATATGAGAAAAATATGGTTATTTGGTTTGGGGACGGGCTACAACGGTTAAAATGGTTAGGACACCCTCCATAGCCCATAAACTCTACCAAAATACGTGCAATTTTATATTTTTTACAACTTTTGGATGTAAACGTGAGCTACTTAGCACATGGGATAAATAACATGTAGCTCACATGTGTATGTAGGCTAATAGTGCAGCAGGGTGCATACATTATCCAAGAAATGGTTTTTAAAAGGAAAACTCAGCAATACGTTTTTGGAGAATATTCAAATGGATGGGCCAATGTCTTAGATGCATAGATGTGGCATTTTTTTTACTATAACAGGTATACACCACACTAGTATTTGCATAGGTATTTGTTTATTGATTTGCATGAGGCATATTTCTGTTACTTTCCAAATTTTCTATAGGAGTGGATATTGAGATTGAAGGATACTCATCCAACTAACCGGATAAGGCCAGTAGAGTGGACTACTGATAATATTGTGTGGTTGGAAAGAGTCAATAATAAATTCACATGCGCAATGGATTTTTGGTTAGATAGTATTGTTGCAGGATTTATTACTGAATTTGCAGTCGATACTGTGAAGTCTTACACTGTTGAAGAGCAAGAGCTTCTAAAGGGAACAAGAGGAAGGTACATTATATCACTTTACACGTTGATCAAGATTTTATTGCATGATAAATGAGTGATTACAATGGAATCAGACAACTAAATCACTCTAAGCACATGGGGGAACTAGGGGAAGCACTAAGGAAGATATGAGATATGGAGAGGGCTCTGGATGGAGGCCAGAAGAAGGAAGAAATGGACCCCACTATGATGGATGATGAACAAACTAAGTAGATAATGGATAGAGTGGGAGTGGCATTCAACGGAAGACCCTACCAATATAAGATCAGTAGTAAAAAGAGGGTAGTAGTTGAGCGATAAGGCTTGGACAGTGATGAGGAAGAGGTATAGGATCTCCATGCGATGGGGAAGATTGAGGAAATCTTGTGCACCACATATTAGAGGAAAACCATAGGTCAAGGGTCAAACGTAGAAGAAGGCTCTCCATTCTAGATATCAATTAGTGTGGAACCCACAACCCCATGTGAGACTAAGACATATGAAGAAGAATAAACATTCAAACAAGAAGTGATTAGTGGTAGAAGTATTTTAGTAGGAAAAGGGTCCAGTGGAAATTCAAGTAAAAGTATAAGTTCATCTAGTATTAGTTAAGTATCTACACCATGTAGAGGTGGTAGTACATCAAAATTCACAATGGAAGGAGCAGATCCAACTATTTGGTTACCAGAATTCCAAGGAGAAGGTTTGGAAGACCTAGAGAATCATTTGTTTATTTGTGAGAAGATTTGGGTAGCCAAGCAGATTATAGATGAAGATACAAAAGTGGCGCAACTAGCTATCACATTCAAAGACCGCGCACTAGACTGGTATATGGGCCTTGCAGTAAATAGTCCACAAGGAGCACCTACAACTATCGCAGATGTGAAGAAGGAATTGATCAATGAGTTTCAGTGACCAAGTTAAGAGGATTAGTTCATGAATGAGATGATAGAGATCAAATAGAAGCCAGGTGAGTCAGTTTGGGAATTTGATCAGAAGTTCAAGAGACTAAAAGGTAAGTTGAAGTATCCTATCACAGATATGCATCATATACATTTATTTGTTATTTCATTATTGGCACATTTGAAGTATCCATTGAGACAATAGAATTTCCAAACCTAGGATGAGGCCTTGCAAGTAGGCTTGCAATTAGAGTAAAATCAGTAGAAGCATACAGATCCAGCTATGGAAGATATGAGAGCAGATTTGAAGAACCTGACATTTCAGTTAAATCAGAATAAAGGAAAGGAAAAGAGGGAAGATTTCTGGTGCACATTATGCAAAACAAAAGGACATCATAAGAATGAGTTCCCAGCCTTTGTGCAATATTTGGGGACAAGAATGCCAAATCCTTTACCCACAGGAGGATTGTGGTGTGAGATATGTAGAACACATGGACATGATCCTTATCATTGTCCCATGATGCAAAAGTATCAAATGGTTCCCAAGACTATATTTTTTAATTTTTGCAATTCAGTTGGACATGAAGACAAGGATTGTAGAACCTTGGAAATAATGAAGGAAAGGACTTCAGATACTTATAGGGTTCAGGTTGAACTAATGATAGAACAACCTCTGCAACAACCACAGTATAATAATGCGCAAAATTTTGGAGCACCACCACAGTATAACAACACGCAACAGTTTGCAGCACCAACGTAATATAATAATGCGCGGTCGCAGTACAATTAGACACCACAGTATAATGCACCACGTAGAGACAATCAAGGTAACAAAGGAGGTTTCAGAGGAGGAGGTCATGGAGGAAGAGGATTTAGAGGAGGTAGAGGACTAGTAAGATGTCACAATTGTCAAAAACCTGGACATTACACAAGGGATTGTCCACAACCACCTATGAAATGTATGTATTGTTTCTCAACAGATCATGAGATAAAAGATTTTCTAACACTTATGGTAAAGATACAGGACAAGAGGAATCAGAAAAATCATAATATTTAATGGATTATTGTGGAAAATAGAGAATAGGATGGGAAGAAGATCAATATAGTTACTAGAGGTGGAGCCAAGACAAGAGAAAATGAAGCAAAGCAAAATCAGGACCAATACTAGTGGGTCAAAAAGAATACAACACCTCAACAGAATTTTTATGCATGCAAGGAGAAGGAGACATTCAAGGAGGATAAACAAGATACTTTGAAGGATAATGTTGCATATACTTCAAGTACAAATCCAGGAGATGATGTACTAGTGTATGAAATGCCTCATCTATTTAATTAGACTAGCAGAGATTAAACTTTAGAACAAGTAAGTAATACGAGAAACTTTTTGAGGTCTTGTGTAAAATTGTTGAATGATAGAAACTCTTTACACGTATTACAGAGTATGTTAGAGAAGTGAAATTCTAGAGAAGAGATGAAATTAGAACAAAATATAGTCAATCATGTTCATAAGGAGAGAAGAACAAGTAGGGAGTTCAATTTGAATGAAAACATTGAAGACTTCAATATGGGGGATATCATATTAGACTCAGGTTCTGAAGTAAATGTTCTTCCTAAGAAGATATGGGGAGCTATGGGGGAACCTACATTGGAATTTTCACCTATTCAATTGAATTTGGAAAATCAGCACAGAGTGGTACCAATTGGTAGATTGAAGGGTATACCGGTAGATCTATATGGTGTGCGCACTATGACAAACTTTGAGGTGATTGACATAGTAGAAAACACTTCACCATATCCAACATTGTTGGGTCTGGATTGGGATTTTTAAAATAAGGCTATTATTAACCTGAAGAATAGAAAAATGATCTTTGAATGTGGATAATGTAGAGTTATTGCACCATTAGATCCTTCATAAGTAGGAAGGTATGTTGAACATGGGACAAATTTTTTTATTATAGAAGACATAAACCAATTGTATAGAACTACCACACGAGAAGAGGATTATGTTAACCCAAGAATAGATGGAATGATTAGTTGGATAAGAATTAGTTCATGTGCTTCAGACTCTGAAATAGGACTAGATAATTGGTAGCAGTGATTGCATGAGTTATCCACCACAAGATGCGCAAGGATGACATGCACACTAAGATGGGTTGGTACAGATGTAAGAGAACCTCTTGTGTTTTATGTTCAGAATGATTTAGAAGAATTTTTTAAAAATTTTGAGTTAGAAGTTATTGAAATTCATAGGTTACAAGTTTTGGATATTGCTTTGAAAGCTACACCTAAACATTGGTGGGGTACTATGCATCATATTTGACACAAAACAAGAGAAAAGATATGTGGAGAAGTATGATGGAACGGGACAACCCAGAGAACATGTAGAAATATGTATAACTCAATGGATATTGGTACCACCATAGGAGTGGCCACATCACTTTATCCATACATTGGAAGGAATCCCAAGGAATTGGTACACGGAATTGGAACAACACAAAGAAACTGCAAGTTGGAGGAGATGGAGAAAACTTGTGTGACCACATTTTCATTTGAGCATGAGAATCTAGAGATAGATACAACACTGAAGTTGGTAAGAGATAGAATATTTGAAGAACCTGATGTGGAAATTGTGACATCTTATCATAATCAGAAGAGACAAACAATTATAAAGTTGCTACACTGTTATCACATCGCAGAATATGATCTCGCAAAATAAAACCCGCACAACATCCAAATTACATAAATTGAAAGAGAAATATAAATATAAGGTCCACATTTAGATTCAGAAGATTTTTCTTCACCACTAAAGATAAAGAAGGTAAATATTGGAACAACAGACAACCCAAAGATTGCAATTATTGGGGACTTTTGGGATAATCATATAGTATAAAGAATAACAGAGTTACTGCATGAGTATAGTGACCTATTTCCAGTGACGTTCTCAGAGATGAAAGGGGTTGCAAGAGAACTTGGAAAGATGAATATACCTTTGAAGCCAGATGTTATACCAATAAGACAGAGACCTTACAAGTTGAATCTAGTGTATAAGTAGAAAGTGAAGGCAGAAATTGATCAGATGTTAGAGGTTGGGATAATAGAACCTATGGAACAATATGAATGGATTATCCCTATGGTAGTGCAGGAAAAGAAGAAAGGGGGAATAAGGATCTGTGTAGACTTCAGGAAATTGAATGATGCATGACTGTGTGATCCTTTCCCTACCCCATTTATAGATGAAGAATTGGAGAATGTAGGAGTTAAAGAAGCATATTCATTCACTGAAGGATTTTTAGGATATCACCAAATCAGAATAGAACCTAAAGATCAACAGAAGACTACATTTTCAACAGAATGGGGGTCATATCAATATACAGTGATTCCTTTTGGGTTGAAGAATTCCCGTGCTATTTTTTCAAGGGTAGTAGTAGCTTCATTTTGTGAATGTGTTGAACCTGCACAGAATATATCTAGCTAAACAATGATACACACATTTGCAGAGAGAATAGAAGAAAAAATAGGAAGGAGAGAAAGAATGAAAGAATTGTCATTAACTGTTGTGAATAATGAATAATTTACACATGATATACTCTGTATAAATCAATGAGTTCACACTGGAGGTGAACCAATGTGCCACAGCGGTGGTATAGAGTGATATGGACACACACCAATAGTTACGGGAGTGAATTTCCACCTAGTCTAGTCTCTTAGGCAGTTACGGGAGTGAACTGCCACCTAGTTGAGTTAACTAGTCAACTAGTCTTCAGTTAACTGACTGAACATAGAGTAGTGAGGAGTTAACTCAAGGAATCAAGGCTAATGCACCATTTTGGTGATGATCCCAAGGCAAGTTCAAATTAGCATGGTGATGATCCGAATGTTGCATGGTGATAAAACCAATGCAACATCTAAACTCAACTCAACTAGTCAAACTGAAGTGTCAACTGAAAGAGAGTATTCTCTAGGTGGAATATCTCTCCTAAAATATAGGAGACTAGATAATGACTAATTATGACTAATAAACAAGGAAAAACCTTAGGAAAAAGAAATCCTAGGTGTGTGTGAAGTAACTCCAACACATTTAAAGACTTTATTCATATTTTTTGGAAGTTTATTTGGATGATTGGACAATGTTTAGATTATTGAAGGATCATGTTGAAGTGTTAATATTGATGTTAGACAGGTGTAGACAGTGTCATATTTCATTGAATATTAAGAAATGCATTTTCATAGGACCATTTGGTATTCTATTAGGGCATGTGGTGTGTAAACAGGGTATGTTGGTTGATCCTGCCAAAATTGTTGTCATAGTTAATCTACCACCACCTAAGTCAGTGCACTAGTTAAAATATACACTTGGTCATATAGGATACTACAAGAAATTCATAAGGTGATATGCAAAGATCATTGCGCCGATGGAGAAATTGTTGAAGAATGACATTAAGTATCAGTGGAAAGATGAGTGTCATCAGAGTTTGGATATCGTGAAAGAGAAAAAGGTGACAACACCAATTTTGGTGTTTCTAGATTGGTCAAAATAATTTCATGTGCATGTAGATGCATCTGCAATAGCACTTGGAGTAGTATTAACATAGCCAGGAGAAGGTGAGATAAATCACCCCATGGAATTTGCAAGCAGGAATTTTTCAGATTCAGAACAAAATTACAAAACAACAGAAAGAGAAGGTTTGGCTATGGTATATGCACTACATAAGTTCATACATTATTTGTTAGGCCAACACTTTAATATGTTTACAAATCACTATGCTCTTAGATATTTGGTCAATAATCCAGTGTTGCGGGGAAGAATATGCATATGGTTGTTGTTATTTCAGGAGTTGGACTTTGAAGTAGTCATGAATCCTAGAATATTTAATGTAGGGCTAGATCATTTGCCTAGGATAACTAATGGAGAGGAACCAAGCAACTTGGAGGAAAATTTCCCATATGCACAATTGTTTTCAGTACAGATTGTTGATGAATATTTTGCTGACCTTATAGAATTTTTTAGTACAGGATTTTCCCCAAAGGAATTTAATATTATGCAGAAGTAGAATTTAGTAGTTAGAGTTGTAGACTACCAATTGATTGCAGGTCACTTGTAAAAACTTGGTGCAAACAACATTATGAGGAGATATGTTATGGAGCATGAAAGGCCTATTATTTTTGCAAAAGAACATGGAGGAATAGATGGAGAACATTATGAAGGGAAAGATACTACATAGAAGATATTGCGCACGTGATTAGGGTGGCCAATAGTTCACAAGGATGCAAAGGAGTTTTATCAGTATTAGGACATCCGTTGGAGGGTTGGAAATCCCTCTAGGAGGGATGGGATTCCATTAAGACCTCAAGTAACTTTGAAAGCGTTTGACAAGTGGGGAAAATATTTTGTAGGACCAATTAATCCACCAGTCAGAAGATCAGGAGCAAGGTATATCATTACAGTGAAATAATATTTGACTAGATGGGCTAAAGAAACACCAATAAAATATTGTGGCACAAAAATTGCAATGCACTTCTTATTTGAACAAGTAGACACAAGATTTGGATTCCCTAGAATTATGATGAGTGATCGGGGGACTCATTTTATCAATAGTACTATCCAAGAAATGACTGAATAATTCGAGATACATCATCATAAGAGAACACCTTACCATCCTCAATCTAATGGGACAATGGAATCATTTAACAAGATATTGGAGAATGAATTAACCAATATTTTCAATGTGAACAGGGATGAATTGGATTTGAAGATACCATCAGTCTTATGGGCCTATAGAACTACATGCAAGAATCTTACAGGGAAAACACCTTTCAGACTGGTGTATGGACATGAAGTTGTAGTTCCCCAAGAGTATTTGATGCCTAGTCTACATATTGCAATAATTACAAACATGAAATAAAGAGGCGCATCTCAAGAAATATTTCCACAACTCATGGAATTGGAAGAAGACATAATTTTAGTTGGTTTCCATCAGGAAGTACAGAAAGAAAATGATAAATCTTGGCATGATAGGCACGTTAAGAAGAAGAAATTTAAGGAAGGAGATATGGTTCTCCTCTATAAAATTAAATACTTGCATCACCTAGGTAAGTTTAGGATGCATTGGCTAGGGCCATATGAGATAAAGTTTGTCACATATGGAGGTGTTTTGCAACTGCAAGATTTAGTATGAAATGAGATGCAAGGATTGGTAAATGGTAGTCGACTGAAAATGTATAGGGACAGTCGACCTACTAACTATCAGTATATGTCATGCAAAAAAATAGAGTTGTACATAATGTATATAGTAGGAGGAAAAGAAGAAAAAAAATATAAAAAATGAGTAAAAGAAGAAAAAAAAAAGTTAGAAAAAAGAAGAAAAAGACAAAAATAAGTTAATAGATAAATAAATGGTAGATAGACAGTTGGAATATACAGCGTGAAAAAAAATAGTAAATTGATGTGGCAGAATTCAATACATTGTGCACGGGACAAATTCTACAGAATAAAATACAGTGCAACCAGGACAAAGAGCGGTCGGAAAAAAGAAAACGATGAATGGAAAAGTGGGATACAACAGAGAATTTGTGACGGGCCTTATAAAAAAAAGGAAAATTGAAAGTTAAGCCTCATTTTGACTTGGATTAGACAATATCTAAGGAGATAAATCTGAGCACGAGAAGGTATTTCCGGGGAGGATAAGCAAGGATTCAGAGAAATTCCTTTGAGATCTAGAATAATGGCACTACTGAAGGTCAGAGCTCTGGGTTGAGTCACGAGAAACATACAAAGTGATGGAAAGTCCGCAGACAAAGAAGCCACAGAGATAGAAAACCCTATTCATCCAGAAGGAATTGTCGATGTGGATGCGATCCCATCACCCGTCGAGGAACCAGTTATCCCAAAACTTGTCGAAGAAAAGGAGCTATGCATTGAGCAAATGGATTTAGATCTAAGGGATGAAGAAAAAAAACCCACTAAATCACATAACCCTACACAGCAGTTGGGTTTGGGAACATAGTAGCAGACAAACGTGGAATATGAAAAAATAATAGAGTCAGACGAGCCTAGGTCACAAGCCAAAGAATAACAACAACATGTCACAGAGACAATGCCACAAACATAAGAACAACTGCAAGTGGAATATGTTAGAGGTGAACAAGATTTGTATGTAGAAGAACAAGTGGGTGTGCATGAGGAAGCAGTACTTTCCACCACAATATACAATATAATGGGGAAACAACCAATACATAGGTCATCGCGCAAGTAGGAAGAAGTCACAATATCACTACTGTGCATACTAAAAGAAGTGACAATCCTTCCTAACATTGTAGGATGTGTAGAAAAATCGAGGTATGCATACCATGACATAGAAGAAATAGATAAATTACCTTAATTTGAGCCTCAGGTTTATATGGAAATCAAAGGGATAAGTTCATTCGGAGTCCCAATATTAGAACCAAAGCAGTGGATTATAGGGTTGTACAACACAAGGATAATCAACCTATTGCAAATCCCTCATTTTGGAAAAGGATAGGATGTGAATAGTTGTGTCAAACAATTGTTAGGATTAGTACATGGGGGTATTATGTGGATGGATGGGTCGATATCGATTGAATTTGATATGATTACAACAATCATAGGTCTGTCAACTGATGGAGAGAAACCTGAGAAATATCTAGATGACAAAACTAAGAAGAAGTCCCTGGAAAAGGAAATGAAGAATACATATGGAACAGTGAGAGGCTCCCAGGGAATTATAATTAATAGGATCATTGAACCTATGACAAGATTGGAAAGTAATTTAATGGCATGCAAATTGTTAAGTGTCACAAGGAAGAATCACTAGCAGGGGTGATAGCAGCAGTCGTGCAGTGCGTGAAGGGGAATTTACTTAGCTGGAGTCCATACTTATTGAAATTATTTTTGGATGATTATAAAGATGCAAAAGGCTTAGGAACATAGTTCCATTATTCAAGGTTGATCATACTTATATCAATTGTGGGATGGAGACACCCTAAATACAGTGCAATTTGTCAAAGGATAGGAAAGTATCGTGCAACACAATATAAAACATTGTGGAACACTTCATCCAAAAAATAAAGGAAGGCCAAATCCAGTATATTTGCGATTATTTTGATTAAATACAGGAAAAGGTGTCTGATACATGGAGGATACTACTAGAAGTGGTGGAGGAATACAAGGATATAGAAAATTTTCAAGTATTAAGGCATAATGTATGGATTCAGAACAAAAGGGACCCAAAGAAGAATTGTCTACAGTTGAGGTATTGCGTCATTGGAAAGGAAGTCCAATGGGATATGAAATATTGGTCAGATCAGTGTAAGGTACCAATGACCTCAAAGAAGGGACAAAAAGGAAAGCAACCAGTAGAAGCTGGCATGTCACAGAAATTGAATAGTTCGGCAGCTAATACAAGGAAGGTTTTTGAGCACGCAAATGATACAAGAGGGAGTGTGAAAATGAGAAAACCTAGACAAAAGGATACTCAAAATACAACAACACAGGAGAAGGATCGTGTCGAAGTGACTAATGGAGGAGCACAAAAGAAGGATATTAATGGAAGTGCACAGAAGGAAACAAGTGTTCTTATGTAGGAGGCACTAGAAGGAGGAGGATATATCCCAGAAATAGAAATACCTATAACTTCAACAAAGTTAGAAACCCTACCAATGAAGAAGACGGTGCTATGGGCCACAAGCCAGAGAAAGAAGATGAAGGTGCACAAAAGCATCTCAGAGCTTACATTGACAGAGGATGATGTTGAACTAGTGGTTGAGAAGGTGCAGGACTGTGCAACAAAGTCATGGGACGATGCTAAGAAGCAACGAGAAGAAATAATTAGGAAACTAACAGATATTAAGGAAACGTTTTCACAACTGCAATTGGACGCAGCTCAATAGAAGGAAAAGGCGTAGCCATAATAGACTCGTCATGAAAATATAGTGAAAGTGTAGGAGACAGTCTAGTGTTAGGTTCCTAACCCACACATAGGTAGAACAATATATTCGGATGTAATAAAGGTCAATATTAATAAGGCCTTTCAATAAAATAGAATAAGGTGGATGTAAGAAGACCTAATAGAAGCTTCTGCTTCTAGAAGGATCTTCCTCTAGATGCTTCTTTTTAGTATAAATAGGAGTTGAGGGTATGAGAACCCTAGCTTGGATATTATTGTAATAGAGATCTTCTCAACTGGAGGTTTCCCCCTCAAAGAGGCCCGTGAACATTGATTTTAGATTCAAAGTGCTATTTATGTTATTATTCTCTTATCATTTCAGTGCTATTGTGGTGAATGTCCTGGTTATATTGTTGTTATTCTGCCATTTCTAGCATTTTATTTATGTTATGCATACATTTTATATCTAGTATATTACAAGTGGTATCAGAGCACTTTCCTCAGCAGAAAGTGTGGGTTAATTTTATTTTTTTTTCAGGGTAGAGACATATTCCAGTGTCTTTAAGCCACAGAGATCTGTCATTACGTGCATAAACCCATGGTTGAGGGACTCATACACACAGGAAATATAAGTGGTACTTAGCGCACATCTATTGGCCACCCTTGTAACCCCTGTTGGTACCCCTTCGAGTGGTAGCGCATCCAACAACTCCTGTGTACGGATCGGCCTAGGTTACATAAAGCCCTCTTTATATAAACTGATTGGCCACCTAACTGCTATAGTGTCACCGAGAACAACACTTGGGAGCATAATCTCTAGTACCTGGGTAGTCGGGTAGTACGGCTAAGGGTACGGTCTATCCTCCTTAATTAGTGCCCTGAGATATTGGGTCAAGTACTACTTTTGGACCCTGCATGTATATCAGAGAGCTATAGCACAGGGAAAAATCTTGTCTGTAGAACCCTTGAATACCTAACCCTTGGGGACAGAGACATAAACAGATTAAAACAGACAAGATCTATTGCCACGCAACTGTGTTCAGGTTGCCAAGTAAATACACATTTCTTTCTGGTTAAGAATTTGGGAATTTCCTCTCTGCAGTATTCTTCAGACCGGAGTATAACTCTGCAGGTGTAAAAAAAAAAAAAGTCTGGAATTTTTTTTCACCATTATTTGAGATCTATTCCATTGGATTCATCTCTTCTCCCTTATCACATTCATCCATATCATTTTTCGGAAAAACATTTGACCCTGCCCACTCCTTTTCAGTTCCCCCATCCTCATGGCCCATACACGTAGCCGAGATTTGGAAGCTCACTTCAACGCCTTGCAATCTGGTCTCATCGAAACCCAACAAGAAGTGAAACAAATCAGTGCCAATGTTGCAGCCATCAATACAACCATGCAGTCCTCAATGGAGGAAATCAAGTAAGACCTCACCACCCAACTTTAATTAGTCTTTTCGACACTCTCCACCAAAATGCATATCCCTACAGATAACCCTTCCTCTTCCTCACCTCCAGATCCTGAAGGTGACCATTCCTCTCATTCCAATAACTTTCAGAACCATCACTTTCAACATGACCTATGCCTTCCACGGGTGGATGTGACCAAATTTGATGGCTCAGACCCCACTGGTTGGGTAACCCAAATGGAACATTATTTCTCTTTATACAACATTACAGACGACTTGGCCAATTTTCGGTATGGTGTTCTCCATCTAGATCAAGAACGGTGGCAATGGTGGCAATGGAGAAAAAATTCTCGTCAAGGATATATTTCTTGGACAAACTTTGTGGTAGAGATTTATGAATGCTTTGACACTGACACCAACCATTTGGGCCGTTTGACAAAGTTGAAACAATTAGGAATAGTGGAAGACTTTATAGCTTCCTTTGAGCGCCTGAATTTTAGAACAAAGGGCATGTATGATGCCTTTTTCCGAGAGTGTTTTATCACCGTCCTCAAGGATGATATTTGGGCCCATGTCCTCATGGCTCGGCCTCAGAGTTGGGTGGAGGCTACTAAAAGAGATAAAGAAACACAACATGTGGTATCCTCTCAAAATGAAAAACCCTCCTTTATCCCTCGCCCTAAAATAGTAAATCCCACTACTCCCTCTACTCCACTAAAGATCCAAAAATTGACCAGGGCTGAAATGGTTGAATGCCAACTCAAAGGCCTTTGTTATAACTGTGATGACAAATATTTCCCGGGCCACAAGTGTAAGGAACAAAATCTTTTTATGGCCATCTCCGAGGATATTTTGGAAGAGGATGTAGAAACTCCCCTTGTGTCTGAGTCACCTGAATCCACTGACATAACCCCTCCCTCAGACCTTCCCAAAGTAGAACCGGTAATTTCCCTCAATGCTCTCACTGGCTTCTCCACTCCCCAAACCCTCAAGCTAATTGGTTACATCAAGCATCGGAAGGTCATTATTCTGGTTGGTAGTGGCAGCACCCATAATTTTATTCATCGTCGCATTGCCCAAGAAACTCATTGCTACATCCATGCCATCAATAATTTCCAAATCGTGATTGCCAATGGTGGTTCCATGAAATGTGGAGGGCGTTGTGAAAATGTGTGTCTCCAAATTGGTGACTACCGCCTGAAATCCCATATGTTTGCTATCGACATGGGAGGTTGTGACATTGTGTTGAGTGCAGACTGGCTAAGGAATTTGGGTACCATTCTCATGGATTTTAAAGACTTAACCATGAAATTTGACCAGGAGGGCCACCAATATAAGTTCCAAGGCATCACCACCGGTTCACCTGCATTAGTTCCCATCGCATGGAAAAGATGCTCAAAAAATGTCATTCTGGTGTTATCGCCCAACTCCATGCCATACAAGCAACAGAGACACCCTCGGTCCCGCAAGACCTCCAAGCCATCCTTTCTAAACATCCATTGGTCTTTTCCACTCCCCAAGGACTCCCTCCTTCCCATGGTGTTCATGATCATTCCATTCCCCTTGTACCCTGAATCCTTCCTCCCAATATTCGTCGGTATCATCACCCCTTTTCCCAAAACAATGAAATTGAGAATATGGTCCAGGAACTCCTTAATGCAGGGGTTATCCACCCTAGTATGATCCCCTACTCTTCTCCTGTGGTCATGGTCCTAAAGAAAGAACATTCTTGGTGAATGTGTCCTGACTTCCATGCCCTCAACAAACTTACCACCAAAGACAAATTCCCCATTCCTGTCATTAATGACCTCCTGGATGAATTGAGTGGTGCCCAATTCTTCACTAAACGAGATCTTCGTTCGAGCTACCACCAGATACATATGAAATAGGTAGACATTCCAAATACTACCTTTAGAACTCATGAGGGCCACTATGAGCTTTTGGTCATGCCCTTTGGCTTGTGTAATGCCCCCTCCACCTTCCAAAGCCTCATGAATCATGTCTTCCGTCCATTTCTCTACCATTTTGTCTTAGTTTTCTTTGATGATATCCTCATATATAGAAAAACCTAGGCAGACCATCTTGCTCATGTGGATCAAGTTCTCCATCTAATCTCTCAACACCAACTTTTCCTGAAACAATCTAAATGTGCTTTTGGCACCTCAAAAGTAGAATACTTGGGTCATATGGCTGGTAAGGATGGCGTCAGGGTGGATCCTAAAAATATTGAAGCTATGCAATACTGGCCTCACCCAAAGACTCTTAAGAGCTTGTGTGGATTTTTGGGCTTAACAGGGTATTATCGCAAGTTTCTTAAGAATTATGGGAAGATTGCAGCACCTCTCATTGCTCTCCTCAAAAAGAACTCTTTCACTTGGACTCCAACCACTGCTTAATCTTTTCAAACCTTGAAGAAGGCCATGTGCACTACTCCAATCCTTGCCCTTCCCGATTTCACAAATACCTTTGTGTTGGAGTGTGATGCCTTAGGGAAAGGAATTGGTGTTGTCCTTATGCAAGAGGTTCAACCTTTGGCCTTTAACAGCAAGAAAATATCTGAAATAAATCTGAGCAAATCCATCTATGAAAAGGAAATGTTGGCTATTTTTCATGTCATTGATCTATGGTGCCCTTATCTATTGGGGCAACGTTTCCAAATTAAGACAGACCATCAAAGCCTCGAGTATTTTCTGGAACAACGCATTTCCTCCCCAGAACAACAAAAATGGGTGACTAAGCTCTTTGGATATTATTATGAGATCATTTACAATAAAGGAAAAGACAATGTGGTTGTGGATGCACTTTCCCACAAATATGAAGATGAAGGATCCATTTTTTCTCTTTCATTCATTGTCCCAGATTGGCTCCAAGCTGCTTGCTAGGAATGGCTACAAGATCCCAAAAGTTTGCAGCTGATCCAACAATTGCAGTCCAATGCTCCAGCTTCCCCAAGGTACTCTTGTCTCCATGATGAACTTTGATACAAAGGTTGTTTGTATTTAAGTAAACAATCAAATCTTAAATCCACAGTACGTTCTTAGCTTCATGCTACACCCACAACAGGGCACTCCGGGTTCACCAAAACCTATGACAGGGTCAAACGTTCCTTTTTCTGGGATGGTATGAAACAGGACATTCATAATTTTGTCGTTGAATGTGATGTATGTCAACACAACAAGGGAGAAACAGTCAAATCTCTGGGCACACTACAACCGCTCTCGATTGCACCTGCTATTTGGAAGGATATCTCTATGTATTTTATTACCGGCTTACCCAAATCGGGAAATAAATAAGTCATCATGGTGGTTGTTGATCGCCTTTCCAAGTATGCTCATTTATGTGCCCTTCAAAACCTGTTTACAACATCCACGGTGGCTCAAATTTTCATGGATCAGAGATTCATGGCATGCCACACTTTATTGTTTCTTATCGCGACCCAACTTTCACAAGAATTTTTTGGCAAGAATTGTTCAAGATACAAGGCACCGAATTGCATCTCAGCACAGCTTATCATCCCCAGACTAATGGCCAAACGAAAGTTTTCAACAAGTGTTTGGAAACATATTTGAGGTGTTTTGCCTTGGAAACGAAAAATCAGTGGGCTCAATGGTTACCCCTATTTGAATGGTGGTACAACACTTCATACCATACAGCTACATGCATGACTCCTTTTGAAGTAGTATATGGACAGAATCCACCTTCAGTTCTCTCATACTTACCAGGTGCCTTGAAGGTTTAGGCAATTGACCTAACACTTATAGCTCGAGAGGCTATTCTCCGTACACTCAAAGAGAATTTGGCTATGGCACAAAATCAAATGAAGAAACAAGAAGATCAAGGTCACTCTGAACGTCAATTTTCAGAAAGGGATCAAGTGTTTCTTCGACTGCAACCTTACAAGCAAACTTCCCTCAAGGCCGAGCATTGTCAGAAGCTAGCACCCAAATTTTATGGTCCTTATACCATTCTCAAGTGTGTGGGACAAGTAGCCTATTAGTTATCTTTTCCCAGCCATTCGAAGCTACATCTTGTTTTTCATGTTTCATGCTTAAATAAGGTGATTGGAGCTAAGTGCGAAATTCAAACCAAGATTCCCGAGTTAGCTTAAGAAGGATGCATTTGGCTACATCCAGAAGCAGTTTTGGACCAGCGTGAGCGTCACCTACGTCAGAGAACCATCAAGGAAGTGCTATTCTAGTGGAAATATACAACTCCAGCAGATGCCACTTGGGAACCAGCTACCATTCTGCAACAATTTCCTTATCTCAAGCCTTGAGGACAAGGCTGTTTTTAAGGGGGAGGACATCTTAGGGTCCTAACCTGCACATAGGTAGAACAATATATTCGAATGTAATAAAGGTCAATATTAATAAGTCCTTTCAATAAAATAGAATAAGGTGGATGTAAGAAGACTTAATAGAAGCTTCTGCTTCTAGAAGGATCTTCCTCTAGATGCTTCTTTTTAGTATAAATAGGATTTGAGGGTATGAGAACCCTAGCTTGGATATTATTGTAATAGAGCTTTGCTCAACTAGAGGTTTCCCCCTCGAAGAGGCCCGTGAGCATTTATTTTAGATTCAAAGTGTTATTTATGTTACTATTCTCTTATCATTTCAGTGCTATTGTGGTGAATGTTCTGGTTATATTGTTGTTATTCTGCCATTTCTAGCATTTTATTTCTATTCTGCATACATTTTATATCTGGTATATTACATCTAGATTATAGTATAGAGTAGTGAAAAGTTTGTCATCACTCAGGATATGTTGCAGATAGATGAGGAGACAACGTAGAAGAACGTGAAGTACATTGATCACTTGGACTTGGCATTGGCCAAGGTCCTAGTCAAAGAACTATATAAAATTCAAGTAAGCACCGCACTAGAGATCCAATCAATAACACGCGCAGATGCGATGGAGTTACAAGTAGCTAAGGACATAAGGGACACCATGAAGATAAAAATCCATGAGATATAGGTTGAAAAGGAGGAAGAAAATCAATGCATTGGCCAGATAGAGCAGTGCGTAGAAGAGGTCTTCAAGTCGATTCCTGTCAGCATGCAGAAAGGGGAGCATTGACAATTAGAAGAGAATATTGGAAGAATAACAGAAGCCATGGATAACTATAAGATCCATATCACGGACTTGATGGAATTCTTGAAACCAAGAAATTTGCTAGAAGTTAGATCAAAGAGAGAGAAGGAGGTGGCAGGGCACATGGAGAACATGGTGCAAACTATTAAGGAAGTTACAGAGTTACATGAAAAAAAGTGTGCAACTATGGACAAGCTGGTGGGAGGATGAAAATTTGCAGGAGTTGGAACAAAAGGAGGAAGGAGTCAACATAGTCGTGCATGATTTAAAGAAAAACTAGAAGGCAATGAACATACATGATAGGCTGAGGAGCATTCAAGAGTTAAAGAATTTGCAGGAAGAATTGAAGAATGTGCAAACATAGAAGTAGTTGAGGCAAGATCAGCTATAGCCATTGGAGGAATATGCAGAGAATATGTTGACAGAGATGGATGCATCCAAGGGATAGATGGAAAACATTAAGTTGGAAGATAAAGAAATATTGAAAGAGCATATCACTGTGCAAATTGTGGAGTTTGTTGTAGAGAGGAGCGCACAGGTAAAGAATCGTGTTCAAGATATTTCATGTAGATTCTAGGAGTTGGAGAAGTATGTTAGAGATGTAAACATTGCCTGTGTGGCTCAGGACAAGCCATAGGTAAGTGTTGGGGGGGATTTTGGAGTAGGATATTTTGGGAAATTCACAACAATAATGGCAGACAGTTGGAAATGGGACCAATAATGGAGCATGCACCAGTAAATAAGGAAAAGAAGCACGAGAGAATTAAGGAAAGAAGTGCACTGAGAATCAAGGAAAAGAAATGCGAGAAAGAGAAGATTCAAAGCAAGGAACAATTGGATCAAGGATTAGCCATGCGCAGGAGGTTGATATGTGGAAAAAAATAATCCACTTAGGTTTAGTGTTTTGGTAATCATTGTAATGGGTTTAACCCAATTTTGATAGTATAAATATATGATGTATGAGGTAGTTGGAGATATCATTTTTGGTGAGGAGTCATGAAGTACCTTTGAAAATTTTTCTAAGTTTTGAGCTAGTATTTGTTTAATGTTTGGGTCGAGAGCTGTTGAGCTCATCTTGAGTCTATTTTTGAGTTGTATTTGAGGGTGAATTCACAGGATGTGGAGCTTGGTGCAACATTGGTCAGCCTCACCAAATGTGTTAAACTTATGATATAATGTACGCAGTGCAATATTTTGAGGAAGATGAATTAAGAAGCATAGAATGCCAAATATTTCTGGACATAGCCCAGAGGGGGTGAACGACAGTAAAACCTTTGTCACTATGTGGAATGTATTATTTATCCTTTGAAATGTATTTTTATGATGAATGAATGGATAAACAAATGAATCTATTAAGGTTAGTTTGTATCACGCACTAGAATAGCTATGTTATTTTATGCATAATGAATGTTAAAAGTTAACTGAATGGTAGATATGGATGATGGTATGGTAGATATGAATAATATTGAAGTATAAGTAGGTATAACATCCGCATGAAAATCATCCCTTCCACGATTATATACATCTCGGTCATGCAATCACCCATAATACATCTTGGGTGAGACTGCGTTGTGCACTCGGTGCGTAGTGTTGCCTTCTGGTCTCTAGAAGGCTTGATTATTTCTAGGGTTTTGTTGGAGAAATAAGGTAGAACCCAGGTCATCCCATACAACCAACACTCACTTGAGCTTGTATTACTCATAGGAGTAAGAGAATATTTGATGGAAACATTGAATCTCCTATCCAATGGAGATATCTACTAGTTGGACTATGATGATATCAAAAGAATATTCAAGAACCATTCAAGGTCTTCTAGAAAGAAAGGTAGAAGTGGGAGAGCTTTGATCTCTCCATCTTCTAACCCAACAACTCACATAAATCATGAATTAGGAGGATTAATATAAGATATGAAGAATGATATTTTACACTCTTTAGCCATGCAAATGGATACAATGCATATCAAGAAGAAATGAGAGGAAGTAGAGAAGGCATTGTTTGTCTATTATCTCAATTGCACTAAAACAAATCCTAGAAATGAGTGTCCTTTAGACCTTATAGATGTTTATGGAATTTGTGAGGAAAATCATCGAACTAAAAAATGTCCTTCTTTTCTAGGTTTGAAAGCTACATTTCGAGGAGCATAAGAGAATGTGGAGTCACTATACATCATCAATCAAAATAGGCTTGGAGCACGAAGACCATTCCAAAGAGGTTTGAACGTAAATCCTGCTCAAAATTTTAATGCATATAACTCTCATATGCCTCCTAAACCATGGTATAACCCATCACCTTGGACTAATTCAAACCCTTGGCAATACCAGACACCTCCAATTCCTCCTCCATACTAATATCATGACCGTCGGATTTCCTCTCATATCATGACCGTCGGATTTCCTAACTACAAATGCATACTAATGCATACTAAAGAAACACACTTTTACCTAACGACACATTAGACCAAGTAGATCTTAACTAACTCCTAAGTGTCTAAATATCCTAACATCCCCCCTTAAGAACAACTTGGGATAGGATTGAAGGATTTACAATAGTGACACAATAGGAGAAGGAAGGAGGAATTAGAGCCTATCCCCCCTTGATGACAACTTCCTTAACTCCTAACATAGATCAAAGTTTGGAAAACTTCGCTTCTGTAAGAGACTTTGTGAAAATGTCTGCAACTTGATATTCTATAGGGAAAAATAGCACTTCAATAACTTGATCATGAATGAAATTTGTTATGAAGTGAATGTGTAGATCGATGTGTTTGTTGCATTGATGTTTAACTAGGTCTTTGGTGAGATTTATGGCACTCTAATTGTCACACCAAAGATTGTTCAGATGTTGCTTCTAGAATCCAAACTCTGAAAGGATATGTCGAAGCCACAAGGCTTCCTGACTTGCATTTACCACTGCTTGGTACTCTGATTCTGCTAAAGAAACTACAATAGGATGTTGTTTCTTATAGGCCCAAGTGACAATTCATGAACCAAGGTTGAAAACATAACCTGCAATAGACTTCTGATCATTAGGGTTGTTGACCCAATCTGAATCAATGAAACCAACCAATAAAGGAGTCCCCCTGAATTGTAATGTATCTCGAACTAAACTATACCACGGACATAGTGGAGTATCCTTTTAGCTGCTTTCTAATGTCTTTCATGGGGTGTTTTCATAAACCAGGCAACACGACCAACAACAAAGGAAAGATCAGGATGGGTATGATTCAAGTATAAGAGGCCACTAAATAAATGACGATACAAGGTGGCATCAACTTCGGGAGAAGTACATGTGGAAACAAGATTGACTCCATACTGGAAGGGAGAAGGGGCTGGTTTACAATCTTCCATGTGAAAGTGACGAAGAAGGTCACAAGCATACTTAGACTGGGAAAGAAAAATTCCTTCATTGGTTTGCAAAACTTGGAGGCCAAGGAAATAGTGCAAAAATCCTAAGTTTGTCATTTCAAATTTCTTCTTAAGGATGGTTTTCACATGGTTTAAAAGTTTTGAGTCACTACCAGTAAGGATAATGTCATCAACATAAAGGACAAGGATTATGAGATGGCTTCCTACTTTCTTGGTGTAGACATGAGGATCAAAATAGCATCTAGAGAAACCAATGTCAATAAGAAAGTTGTCCATTTTGGCATACCAAGATCGGGGAGCTTGCTTAAGACCATAAAGATATTTATTAAGGCGAAAAACAAGGCTATAGTTGTTCTATATATATCCAGGAGGTTGTTCCATGTAGATTTATTCTTGGAAATATCCATGCAAGAAGGAGGATTTAACATCTGTTGGTTTAACCCTTTGTTGGTCTTAGACTACTTTTTCTACTATGATCACACCTTACTATCATAAGTTGACCCAGGTTCATATTTGACAAGCTCCCAAAAAAATCCCTCTAAAACTATCGACCCTCCTGGTAAACCAGAAGCCAGCGTAGTACACAGAGTGCACCATCCAGTCTCACCCGAGATAGTTCTATGGCTGGCTGCAATACTCAGATTCTTGCAGCCTAGGATTGAGTGAGGATCTGTAGTTGTACCTTTTAATATTCATTTATTTAGTCTAACAAGTTAATTAATTAGTCACTCTACTCATGCATGTGGAATATCATATCTAACTATTCTCTTCATTCATTCAGTTAGCATTTAATCATTAACAACAATGGAGATGCATACATTCAGTCACATAACAAAAGTTTTAATGTGTTTCACGCCCTTTTGGGATACGTCCACAAATATTTGTCTCTCAAGCTCTTTTATTATGTCTCAACAATAGATCACATCACGCACGGTTACAACTTTGGCTCTTACAATATCAACAAGATTCCCTATCCCTGTGAGACTAACTAGATCGCACCAGGATCCTCGTCCTATGATCTAACCCTTGGGATTGAGTTGCTCGACTCTTCTATAGCTCACTAGCTTACACAAATAAGGCACCTTCTACAAGATTTTTAACCTTCATCTCTCTCTTTCCTCTTCAGCCGGGCAGTCTCCTTTTCTAGACCTCCTAGGTACTATTTATACATATTCTTGCTTCATCATCCATTACCATATTCTACAAAAACCCTAAACCTAATGTCATTAGGTCTCCCTTGCATGCGCACCTCGCATGATTCCCTCGCACGTGTTTCTTTTCCTTCATTCACTTCTCTCCAAAATGTCCTTTTCCAAAAACTGGACCTTCGTCCAAGAGGCTCCCAACACTTACATGTGGCTCATCCTGAGCCACCTATACTATGCGTGCTTCCTCAACAGATCCTGTTAGAGTGTGTAACTTGTATGTAAGTTCCCTTTCTTGTCTTTGATCATGCACAACCTTTTCTTTGAGTGCATATAATACTTGCGTTGTGATCTCCTCCCGGATCATTTCTCTGCACTCTGCCTGTGTTTGCACGATGTTGTTATTTGCCTCCTCTTCCTATGCAATAACCTTCATGGCTAGCTCTTGGAGAGGTTCCATTTAAGCTTGTCAGTTCTTCTTTTTCTTCTACATAGCTCCCATCTCTGCTTGCAACTTCTTGATGTCCTGCAATCCTTTGAGGCACTCAGTGATCTTCATTGTTTTTTTCCTCTACCTGAGGTCTTGGATAGTTGTGCTTATCTTCTTATATTCCTGGTCCTAGTGTTGGACCCGTTCATCTTATTCTAGTGTTTTCCATAACTGCATCGCCCTCTCAAACAATTCCACAACTACGCTAACTTGTCGTTCCATTTCCTCCACCTGTCCTGCAACTTCCTGCTTCCTTTGTTCCTTCACCTTCGGGGGAGTTGTAGGAATGAGTTGTTCCTGAAGATTTTTGATCTCCTACCTGTATTAATCAATTTTTTTCACAATATGATCGATCTTGTGCATTGTAGTGGGATCTGCTATTTGTGCATTATTCAATATCCTGTTATAGGCTGCAACCACTCCTTGCTCAAGCCTATCTGCATGATCCTTCTCATCTTTGGTATCAAGCTTAACCTGCTTGAGCGCACCAATCCCAACTCCTCTTTGCTATCCTTCATTTGTTGCAACTCTGTTTCTTCTGTTCATGCTCACGACTACAACTCTTGCGCGAAACTGACTTGTAATTTGTACAGTTCCTTGGTTGGTATTCACTACATTACAACCTGTATCTATTCCATATCTTTCAAGGGTATCTGGAGATGATCTCATCCAAGCGCAACATGATGGGTGTAATATGGGAGGTCAGGCGCGCCTGCGCTATGGTCTAGATTGTATCATCCTCGCTCGACGCAGTCCTGGCGTTCACTTTTGATGTTGTGGGGAATGACTCTATTCCCCTGTCCATCCTCTGCACACCTATGATATGCTCTAGGACCTGCTTTATGTCAGCCAACTCATCCTGAATGTGACCTCTTTGGTGTTGGGAGTATTCAAACTCCTCAGTTGCACGGTCCTGGAATATTTTGGCAATGAGGTCAACATCGTCCTTGGTGATTCTATATTATGGTAGTTTCTTGTGTGCCTTGGCCTTTTTGTGTGCATGCCCAGTGTGGATGATAGACCTCTTGGTCTGGAATTGTTCCTGTGAGGTGGCAGTTGATGGGGTTCCTTGTGTTGTCGTAACCCCTTTCTCTGTTTCTTTTGGTGCTGGGATAGTGTCCTTTTGTCCTACCTTGGTACCTTTCCTTCGCACACCCCCCTTATTTTGTTGTTTCATATTTTTACTTGGCTTTGGCTTCTTCAATGTCACTCTATCCCGGACAGGTGTCTGATCTTTCCTTGCATCAGTCTCTGTTCCAATAGGTATCTCTTGAGTGAGGACTGGAATTCGCTAGTCATCTTTCCAATCCCTCATTGCCATCTCTAGATCTTATTCTTTACACAACATCTAAGCTGCAGCCATTCCTTCTCGGGATCCCTTCTCGCTTGGATCCATACTATGTGCCTGGTTGCTTTAAAGTTCCCTATGTCTCGGTATTGTGCCACCACTTAAGAGTAATTCTCAAACTGTTAAAAATGATCTCTTCGAGCTCATTATAGTATCATGCGAATGTGATTTCATTGGTACTTTTTATTTTGGGGTTCGTCATGCTCCCCAATGATGTGTACCATGTTGCGCATAAATGATTGGTCCGCTCACAAAAATATGTGTATTGTGGCTCCCTCCATGTGATCAAGGCAATCAAGATTAGTAGCCAAGATTAGTGAATTTTGTTTCTAAGATCATGCGCATCTTTGTAGTCATCAAGGAACAGGTTTAGAAAGTATGGGGCCCAACTAAGCATAGTGCCCTCTACACACTGTGTTGCAGCCGCGACGACCCCAATAGGGAATTCCTCCTTGCAACACTTTCTAAGTAGTTTACAAGCCATCAGTTTGGTGGCCAACCTTGTTTCTGGGTCACTGATATGCATGATAATGATTCTGTGTGACCCTTTCTCTATGCCATAGATATATTTCATCTCCTCAACCAATGCCTTCTCCTTTGTCTTGTCGTCGAGATACTGCGTTGGATTCTCCCCCCGAGATGGAAGACCAGTAATAAAATCAATGAGCTCCATGTCTATAGAGATGAGATCTTCCAACCATAGGTAGTCTCTGTGCGTGACTACCATCAATTTCTTGACGGAGTTGTTTGCGTCTCAGCCCCTCCCAAAATGTGGAATTTCTAGCAGGTTTAAAATTCTGGTGTTTGCCAATCCGGTTTCCCACTGCTCCGGTTGTAAAATGGGATCCCCGAAGGGCCCTGTTCCTACACTGTCCTGGTAAACTTGCCTTGCAATCTCTGGGAACTTGTCTATGTCGGCCATGTTGTGGTCTAAGTAGTGCAGTATTTCCACACACCATAGAAGGTTAGGTGTGGCCTACACACCTTCAAGAATGCATGGTAGAACTATTGATGTTGTATATTGTCTATGCGATGACCTTGCCATGGGTTTTTTTCCCTTCCATTGTGGTGGTTGGTTTGAGGTTACAGCCTCCATGGTTCCCTCATCAGCATAAGCTTTTGGTCGATCGATAACATCTTCTACTAGAACCTCCTATTGTTGATCAGGATCTGTTATGTGTGAATTTTCTGGTGCAACCACTTCTGTCTATTTTTCGGTTGTCCCATTTACCCTTTGGGCCCCTTCAAAGTGTTCATCGTGCGAAATATTACCTACATCCTCGGCCTGCTAGCCCTGTCCAATTTCCTGCATGTCTACATCCATGCCAACCATTGTTGTTGGTTGGGTTTCCTCCACCATGGGTGTGGGGCTCACTAGTTCCACGTGAGGTGAGGGAATGTCATCCAAGTTGACGAATTTTGCATCCTTTGTGGGCGCACCGAACTTGGGTGGTGCCATGGTGGTTAAGGTTAATTTCTACTAATATGGTTCGCTCTGTATCTCTTTCTAAATCGCTCCCCACTCTATATGCTTTATTTCTCTATGGTTCCACAATTTCACAATAAGTGTTATGTTTCCCGCATGCCTTCCTTATATAGAAAGTGTCATGAAGCTTCTCGGAGAAGCTACCCGAGCTGTGGATTAAATGAAATGGTGATTCACACGCCTGTGACATTCAATTTCCTCGATGCCGCTATTTAACGCAATTCATACGAAGTCGCTTCGAAAGTTCTTGTCATTCAATTTGATCGACATCGCTACCAAATAAGAGGCTACCAAATAACTAATGGTAGAAGGTGGCATCAACTTTAGGATACGTACAGGTGGCAACAATCTTGACTCCAAAATGGAAGGGAGAAGGGGATGGTTTACAATCTTCCATGTGAAAGAGATGAAGAAGTTCATAAGCATACTTAGACTGGGAAATAAAAATTCCTTCATTGGTTTGCAAAACTTGGAGGCCAAGGAAATCGTGCAAAATGCCTAAATCTTTCATTTCAAATTTATTCTTAAGGATGGTTTTCACATGTTTTAAAAGTTTTGAGTCACTACCAGTAAGGATAATGTCATCAACATAAAGGACAAGGATTATGAGATGGCTTCCTACTTTATTGGTGTAGACATTAGGATCATAATGACATCTAGAGATAGTTCTATGGGTGGTTACAATGCTCAGACGCTTGCATCCTAAGAATGAGTGTGGATATTCATTTGTACCTTGTAATCTTAATTTATTTAGTCAAACATGTTAATTAATCAGTCACTCTACTCATGCATATGGAATATCAGATCTAACTATTCCCTTCATTCATTCAACTAGCATTTAATCATTAAAAACAATGGAGATGCATACATTTAGTCACATAACGAAAGTTTTACTGTGGTTCACTCCATCGTAGGCTACGTCCACAAATATTTGGCTCTCAAGCTCTTTTATTATGTCTTAGCAATAGATCACATCATGCGCAGTTACAGTTTTGGCTCTTACAATCTCAACAAGCTTCCCGATCCCTGTGAGGCTGACTAGATCGCACCAGGCTCCTCAGCCTATGATCTAACCCTATGGATCTAGTTGCTCGACTCTTCTCTAGCTCACCAGCTTACAAAAATAAGTCATCTTCTTCAAGATTTTTAACCTTCATCTCTCTCTTTCCTCTTCAGTCGAGCAATCTCGTTTTTCCTTTGTTCTTTTGTTCCTTCACCTCTGGGGAGTTATAGGAATGAGTTGTTCTCAGAGATTTTCGATCTCCTGCCTGTATTGATCAACTATTTGCATAATATGATTGATCTTATGCATTGTAGTGGGATTTGTTATTTGTGCATTATTCAAGATCATGTTATAGGTTGCAGCCACTTCTTTATCAAGCCTATCTGTGTAATCCTTCACTTCTTTGGTCTCCATCTTGACCTGCTCAAGCACCAATCCAAACTCCTCTTTGCTATCCTTCATTCACTGCAACTATGTTGCTTATGTTCATTTGCATGACTGCACCTTTTGTGCGACAGTGACTTGTAATTTGTACAGTGCCTTGGTTGGTACTCACTACATTACCAACTGTATCTATGCCAACTCCTTCATGGGTATCTGGGTGATGGTATCATCCATGCACAACATATTGGGTGTAACATGGAAATTCGGGCTCTCATGCACTATGGTTTGGATTGTATCATCCTCATTCAGTGCAGTCCTGGCGTCTGCGTCTTATGATATGGGGAATGAATCTATTCCCCTGTCCATCCTTTGCACATCTATGATCTACTCTAGGACATGCTTTATGTCTACCATCTCATCCTAAATGCAACCTCTTTGGTGTTGGGCATCTTCAAACTCCTCAGTTGCATGGTCTTGGACACTTTCGGCCACAAGGTCAGCATCATCCTTGGTCATTGTATATTATGGTAGTTTATTGTGTGCCTTGGCCATTTTCTGCAGACCCCCAGTGTGGATGATGGGCCTCTTGCTCTGGCCTTGTTCCTGTGGGATGGAAGTCGATGGAGATCCTTGTGCTATCACAACCCCTTTTTCTATTTCTTTTGGTGTTGGGGTAGTGTCTTTTTGTCCGTCCCAGGTAACTTTCTTTGGCACACCCCCCTTCTTTTGTTGTGTCATATTTTGACTTGGCTTTGGCTTCTTCGATGTTGCTTTATCCCCGACAAGTGTTTGATATTTTTCTACATCGGTCTCCATTCAAATAGGCATATCTTGAGTGAGGACTAGAATTCTCCAGTCATCTTTCCAATCCCTGATTTCCATCTCTACGTCTTCGTCTTTGATGCAATATCTAAGCTGCAACCATTCCTTCTTGGGATCCCTTCTCGCTTGTATCCATACTATGTTCCTGGTTTCTTTAATGTTCTCTATGTCTCAGTATTGTGCCACCACTTCTGGAGTAATTGTCCAACTGTTAGCAATTCTCTCTTGGAGCTCGTTATAGTACTATGTGAATATGCTTGCATTGGTACCTTTTATTTTGGGGCCCGACGTGCTCCCTAATGATGTGTACCATGCTGCATGGAAATGACTGGTCCACTCACAAACATATGTGTACCTTGGATCCCTCCATCTGATCAAGGCGATCAAGATTAGTACCCAAGAGTAGTGAAATTATGTTCTGAGATCCTGCGTGTCTCTGCAGTCATCAAGGAACAGGTTTAGCAAGTACAGGGCCCAGCTGAGCATAGTGCCCTCTGCACACTGTGTTGTAGCCATGACGACCTTGGTAGGGACTTCCTCCTTGTGACACTCTCTATTTAGTTTACAAGCCATCAATTTGGTGGCAAGCCTTTTTCCTGGGTCATTGATGCACTTGATAATGATTATGTGTGACCCTCACTCTGTGCCATAGGTCTTTTTCATCTCCTCTGCTAGTTCATTCTCCTTTGTCTTGTCATCGATATATTGCGTTGGATTCTCCCCCTTAGATGACAGACCAGTAATAAAAGCAATGATCTCCACATCTATAGAGACGAGATATTCCAGACATAGGTAGCCTCCGTGGTTGACTACCATCAATTGCTTGATGCATTTGTTTGCTTCCCGAACCCTTCCAAAATCTAGAATGTCCACCAGGTTTAGAACTCCGGTGTTTTCCAATCGAGTTGCCCACTTCTTTAGTTGTAAAATGGGATCCCCGAAGGGCCCTATTCCTACACTGTCCAGGTAAACTTGCCTTGCAAACTATGGGAACTTGTCTACGTCAGCCATGTCATGGTCCAAGTACCACAGTCTTTCCACACACCCTAGAAAGTTAGGGGTGGCCCACAACCCTTATGGAATGCACGGTAGGACTATGGATGTTGTAGCTTGTCTACATGGTGACCTTTCTATGGGATGTTTTCCCTTCCATTGTGGTGGCTGGTTTGAGTTTCCATCCTCCATGGTTCCCTCATTAGCATAAGCTTCTGGCCAGTCAGTAACATCTTCTACTAGAACCTTATGTTGTTGCTCAGGCTCAGTTGTGTGTGACTGTCCCAGCATGGCCACTTCTATTTGTTTTAGGGCTATCCCATTTACCCTTTGGTTCCCTTTAGCATGTTCAGGTCGCGAAGGATTACCTGTGTCCTTGGCTTGTTGGCCCTGTCCAATTTCCTACATGTCTACATCCATGACAACCGTTGTTGTTGGTTGGGATTCCTCCACCATGGGTGTGGGGCTCACTGGTTCCATGTGAGGTGAGGGAATGTCATCCAAGTTGACGAATTATGTATCCTTAATGGGTTCCTATTCCATTACCTGTGACTATTGTGGTGCTCTGTGATGGCTTCAAGGTTTCCTGTAGGCCTGGCTCAGCGCACCGAACTTGGGTGGTTCCATGGTGGTTAAGGTTGATTTTTGATGAGATGATTCACTATGTATCTCTTGCTAAATCACTCTCCACTCTATATGCTCTATTTCTCTATAGTTCCATAATTTCACAATAAGTGTTATATTTCCCACATGCCTTCCTTATATAGAAAGTGTCATGAAGCTTCTCGGAGAATCTATCAAAGTTGTGGTTTAAATGAAATGGCACCTCCCGTGCCCATGACATTCAATTTCCTCGACGTTGCCAGTTGTCGCGATTCATGCGAAGTTGCTTCAAAATTTCTTGTCATTCAATTTTATCAAAGCCACCATTTGGTGTGATTAATGAGAAGTCACTTTGAAAGTACTTGACATTCTATTTGATAGACACCGCCAGTTGGCACCTTTTTGTCAAAACTGTCATTTTTCAAATTTCTTCCTTTTTCTGACCGTTGATCCTTTTTCTGGTGCAGTGGGATTTTTGAGTGCGCATAAGCTTTGTCCTATCTCACCATTTCTTGGTGCGCTATGTGTCAGTCTTGTGTTGCGTGTGGAATTTTCTCTTTTTGTCCCGCTAACTCCCTGTTTGTTGCGCTAACTCTCTTTTTTTCCTTTTCTTTTTTTTCTATCTCTTTCTTTACTGCGTGGTAACTTCCTAAGTGCTAGGAGGTCGAATTTCCCTGTACAGTTTCATTCGACTCCCATTGATCTATGAGTTTTGTACCTCTTAAATCCTTCAATTGTACAACTCCCCCATCTGTGAAAGTTTTCACTTTGTACAGACACAACCAATGTACTCTGAATTTTCCTGGGTGCTGAAGAAATTTACTGTCGTACATCAAGACTAGGTATCCTTCCTTGAAAATATTCCTTTTAATATGTCTTTCATGCCAAGATTTATCCCTTTCTTTTTTTACCTCTTGGTGAAATCCTGTTGGGATTCTATCTTCTTCCATATCCATCAGCTGACTTGGTCGTTCTTTGATTACGCCTCATTCTGTCATGTTGTTGATTGCTACTACGCGTAGGATAGGTACCAAAAACTCTAGTGGCACCACTGCTTCTTGTTCATATATCAACCTGAATGGTGTCTTTCATGTCAACTTTTTGCATGTATTCCTATATTCCCATAGTACTGTTGGTATCTTCAAGTCCCAATCATCCATGTTGACGTTGCAAATATTTGTCAGTGCATTCTCTGGGATCTTATTAAAGGCTTCCAATCTTCCATTTTCTTGAGGGTGATATCGTGTACTCTTTTGATGATAGACTTCAAAATCCTCGGTCATAGCCCTAATAGTATTGTTAATGAAATGAGTGCCTTGGTCACTCATTAGAATCCTTGGGCATCCAAATCTAGTGATCACTTGTTCAAACAGGAAGTGAAATGTTGTCTCTTCATTGCAATCTCTTATTGGTGCCACTTCGGCCCATCTCGTTAGATACTCTGTCGCAATAATGATATACCTTTCTCTTGATCTCTTTGTTGGTGGGTTAATTGGTCCCAAAAAGTCTATTTCCCATTTTTCAAATACATGCAAGGTTACTTGTGGTCTTAGGGGAATCCATCATGTCTATTAGGTTTATCAACCCTCTGACATACATCACATCTCTGGAAGTAGTCCTTTCATGTCTGGGAATGGTCGGCCAACATAGTCCTATGTGTAAAACCTTCTGCGTGGTAGCTTTTTTTGCATAATTCCCTCCTACTATTCCCTCATGGGCCTCTGCTAAAATCCTAGGTCTTTCATGCTCTAGTACACATCTTCTCAAGATGCTATCTGCACCCATATTATATAAGTGTCTTTCAATCAATTGATAGTCTGCATCTTGAGCTACCATATTTTTCTTCTGTGCAGTGTTGAATTCTTGTGGCGTGGTCCATGTACTCAAGTATTGAATGATGTTAGCCAAATATGCATCAGCTACTTGGATTGAAAATAATTGTGCATCAGGGAAGTTTTCCTTTAATTTCATGAGTTCCTCTCCATTAGTGATCCTTGATAGGTGATCAAGTCATACATTCAACTTCTCCGTCTTGACTATTACTTGAAATTCGAATTCCTAGAACAATAGTGACCATCTACAAATAATACCCCCCAACACTGGATTATTGACTAGGTATTTGAGGGTTGAATGATCTGTAAACATCTTGAAATGTTTTCCCAGTAATTAATGTATGAACATATGGAGTGCATAAACCATAGCTAGGCCTTCTCTTTCTGTGGTATTGTAATTATGCTCTGACTCTAACAGTTTTCTGGTAGAAAATGTTATAGGATAGTCCAATTCCCCTATTCCTGGCTGTGCCAGAATAGATTTGAGTGTTATAGTTGATGCATCTACATGCACATGAAATTTATTTTCCCAATATAGGAATACTAGTGTTGTTGTTGTTAGTATCTTCTCTTTTAGAGTGTCCAATCCTTGCTGACAGTCATCATTCCACTGAAATTTTCTATCTTTACTCAATAGTTTCTCCATTGTCACAGTGATCTGTGCATACCCTTTTATGAATTTCCTGTAGCATCATGTGTGTCTCAATATTTCTCTCAACTGGCATACTTATTTTGGTGGTGATATATTAACAATCACTACAATATTGGCAGGATCTACTAGTAAGCCTTGTTTGCATACTATATGGCCCAACAATATCCCAAAAGGTGTTCCAAATATGCACTTCTTGATATTTAGAGATATTTGACATTGCATGCATCTTTATAACATCAGCCTTAACACCTCTACATAGTCCTTCAACAGACTATATATTGTCCAATCATCTAGGTATACTACCAAAAACTGATGGATGAATTCTTTAAAAGAATCTATGACTACTCTTGAGAATACAGTTGGTGAATTCTTCAGCCCAAAAGGCATGATTGTGCACTGGTAAGATCCCCATTATGTGGAAAAAGTGGTTTTGTACCTATCTTATGAGGCTATATTGATCTTCTGGTAGCCTGAGAATCCATCTGTAAATGAGTATGCATCTTGGCCTCCTACATTCTCTAATACCTCATATGTGAAAGGGGTATGGAAAGGGTAATGAAGGAAAGAATAATTCAAATTCCTCATGTTGACACATATCCTTATCCTTCCCTGCTTCTTCTCCTAAACTACCATAGGGCTGACCCACTCAGATTCCTCCACGGGTTCTATGATTCTAGCCTCCAACATCCTGGCAATTTCTTCTTTTACTTTCTGCTTATATATTGGGTTCATTCTATATGGTCGTCGTCTGACTGATCTAGCCTCATAACTGAGAGGTATCTTCATCTTTCCTAACTCTCCTGCTATGCCTTTCATTTCTCTAAAGGTTGTTGGGAATAGGTCACTGTACTTGCACAGTAACTCTATTATGATTTCTATTGTTTGCTCATCCCAGTAGTCTCCAATGCTGGCCATTTTTTTATTCTCAATTGTCCCAATGTTAGCTTTCTTCACCTTGATTGGCACAAAAAAAAAAATTGATTCCAGAGGTGGGCCTTCCACCTCTCTTTCACCTTTGGCTTATTTAATCTGAATGTTGTGCAAGTCTTCTTCATCTGGTGCTTCTTCTTGCACATGGTAGCATGACAATAATTCTTTCACTGTCTATTTGTTGATATTCTATCATGAGATCAACAGGGATGATTTTAGGGATGAAAAATTGTTTTAAAATGTAGAAACATTAGCGAATCTTACTAATCCTTCATATGTCAACTATAAATGTTTGGCAATATTTTTGTAAAAATATTCAAATTTCTAATTATTTTATATAGTGTTTATAAAATTTTGGCGATTTTTAAGGTAAAATAATTTTATCCTATAGAATTTGGGTGAATCATTTTTAAAATAGAGAATCTTGTTTTTGGAAAAACCATGGAAAATTAGCCCATGAGCGAAATTTAGCCTCTAAAATCATCCCTGGAGCTCAACTTCTAGTTCCTTAATGAATATCACCCCTCTAATTTGTTTGAGTGTTAAGTCTATGTTGGGGTTCTCATGTTAAAATGAGGAAGTGACTATAAATTTATGTTGTATCATTTTCCATTATGTAGTTCCTCTGTGCAGTTCCTTGTCTACATACCAATTTGTTGGGATTCCTTCTATTGTATGAATAAAGTGATGAGGCCATTCCTCTGGTGGTGTCATCATCCATAATGTTCTACACTTATCCAAGTGTTCCAAATGTGACCCCAGTCCATCATATATGTGCATCATTTTTCTCTTCTTCTCTATGTCGAACCTAATGCGCATTAATCCTTTGCATTGGTATTAATCCCTAATGGTCTCTTTGTGTGCACCCCACCATATTCCAAGTGTTTCCTTGAGTGCTATGTCTAGAGCTAAGAGCCTCTGATTTGGTAACACTGCATCTTCATATCTTGTTAGGAATTATTCTAATTCCTTCACCCCATGAAAGCTAGGAGGTTCTCTTATCTTTGTCCCTACCCATTGTACTATGTGGTCTATTCTTGTGCATCTTCTTGTGGAGACTTCATGTAATCTTTGCTGCCAATTTCCCAACCTTGTATCTAACTCTAACGTGCATGATGTGATACTTCTCCAACTAATTACCCCATCTACATTTGGATCCACGTAGTATTCTTCTCGCGTGGTGGTTCTGTATAGTTAGTTAATTTCCTCCAGGTCTAAGTAAGTGGGTTCTACAAAATTTCACCTTCTGATGGATCTAATGGTGCAATGACTTTGTATTCTCCTGACTTGAATGTCATATTCCTCGTCTTCAAATTGATTATGGTATAATTGTTGAACACCCAATCCATTCCAATAAATGATGGATAAGGTGTTGTGCCATCCACTATTTCTATCACTTTGAATTCTGCCTTGGTTTTCACTCCATCCAGATCTACTGTCACACCCTTTAGCCTTCCAATTGGTAGAACTCTGTCTTGATTTTCTAGTTTCGGTTGAACAAGCGAATATCCTAATGTGGGCTCTCCCATACATTGTCATGTATTCTTGGGTAACACATTCACCTTAGAGCCTAAATCTAGTATGATGTCCCCCATATTCAAATCTTCAATGTTGGAATTTAATCTAAATTCCCTACTTGTCCTCCTTCTTGTATGTAGTTGATTGACTGTTTTTTGTTCTAATTTCACCTCTTCCTATAAGTTACATCTTTCTAGCATATTTTGAAAAAATTTAACGGATGATTGTTCTTTTAATAGCTTAACACAGGAGTGCATAAAATCCTTTATGGTACTTACTTTTCCTAGGGGTTGTGCTTCATTAGTATGATCCAGTAATGAAGGCATCTCATATGTTGGTCTGTCTTGAGTATGTTGCGCAGTTGATGTAGATGCAATGTCTAGCTTCAATAATTCTTGTCTGGCTTACTTGAATATCTCTTTTTCATTTTGCAAATCAAACTGCTTCTGTGGTTCATCATTCTTCTTCACCCATTGGTGTTGTGTTGGATCCTATCTTACTGTGTTATTTTCTATCTTAGTTCCTCCATGCGTAACTATGTTGATATTTCTTCAGTCATCCCTTGCTTCCGCAGAAATCCACTAAACATTCTGATTATTATGATTTCTCTTTTCTTGGATCTTCCCCAATAGTGTCAGACAATCTTTTGTATCATGATCTAATGCACGACAATATATACATGTCACAGGTGGAAGTGGACATTCTCTTGCATAATGTCCTGGTTGTTGACAGTTGTGACATACCATTGGTGCTCTTCCTGTAACATCCTCAGCCACCTATGGCGGGCCATGCTACTCCAAAAAACACTTTCATTCTCTGCTCAACATATTGTAACATACCCAATATCCAAATGAGCTAGGCCACATAAATTTTTCGAACTGCATGCAATTAAAACATATACACACAAAACTCTTGCGGAGATTTATATATAAAACATAAACAGAAAAATACATATTGTAAATACACATATCCATACGGAAATGAAAGTAAACATATACATGCATCATATGTAGGCAATACCCATAAATATAACCATAGTTATAAACCACACATAGGATAAACCCATAAAAATACACACGTAAATAATAATGCAACATGTAATTTTATCACACAATTGACACTTATCTTGGTAAGAATATCACCAACTGTGTGCAGACCTTCCATGAACCTCCTAGCCTTATACCACACTACTCATCACTCTCAGTAGCGGGTCACTCTTGAGCTGGGACTAAAATCCACTTAGGTAAAGGGATTCCTAACCAAGCTAATGCATCACAGACAATAGGAAAGACCTCGTCATAGGTGCCAACTCAAACTCACAACCTACAGTTCCTCATTCCCCATATGCCTGTCCCATCCCAAGAAGTGTGCCCCTTCTCTGCTCAATAGTCCTTCGGCTGCCCCACTTCCTTTCCGGGCTTCAACAACAGGTCGGACAAGAAGTCTCAGAGCCCTGTAGTTGTAGTTTAGCACCTTTAGGAAATCAATTCCTAACAATTATCTTACCTAGAAAGATTGCTCATGGACATGACAACCCACCTCTTCAACATCCCACGGGCCTGACAACCTGCTTCTTCAATCTAGCTCCCAAGCTAACCAACTACACAAATAGGTATGGGTATGGATACAGGTTCAGGTACAATGACATGAAGGTATGGAGGATAGCTCAATGAGTGTCAGAATGATGATGGAGTGATTTTTTGAATGAAGGAAGGAATAATGGAAAATGAACTAAGTCCAACAATATGTATGTATGTCCCCAACTTGAAACTTGTCATGTTGGGAGCTACTTTGGCCCACTTGTCCCCATCCTTAGAACTTAGGATAAAATAATTATCCATACTTTATACTTTAAGAAATATTAATATAATATTCTATTTTGTCTTAAGCTCCCTAACTTGTCCCTTTTTCTTAACTTTTATCCCCCCCTTTCCCTAACTAGTGGATTTTAGTCCCCCATACTCTTTTATTGTGATCGGTCTACGCGCAACGATGTATTTTATATTAATAATGAGACATATACAAAAATAGTTTCACTGGCCTTTAACATCTAGGCTCTCTGGCATAATACAAACATAAGCCTCCTAGCTTATATTAATTGGCTCAACAGCCTATAAAACACAACATATACACAAAGGATCCTTGGCCTCAAAATCACATGCACTTAAGTTGTTGCGCGTGGTATCCTCGAATGTGCACACTTCCTCATTTTACTGCGTAGTACATGCGTGCACTATACCATGGAAGGTGCATACTAAAATCATATCAAACAACTCACCAACTTAAGTACACTTTCATTTACATTTACAACTGGGTTCGGCCTAGGGATATTACAATCCCCTCCATTTATTTATACACTATTCTCGGTGCATTATGTACACATATACAAAAAATTTCAAAAATCCTCAAAAAGATGTGGGTATTCTGCCTACATTGCATCCTCATGCTCCCAAGTAACATCCTCAGGACCGTACCAAGTCCATTGGACCTTTACAAGCCCTATGGATCGATTTCGGAGTTGTTTGATTTTCCGATCCAAAATGCGTATCAGATGCACTTTGAAAGTGCCTTCTTGCTCCACCTGAATCACATTGCAATCAATAACATGATTAGCATCAGTTATATATTTCTTGAGCAATGATACATGGAATACATTATGAACAGACATAGATGCAAGCAATGCAATCATATAAGCTACTAGACCAATCATTTCTAGGATTTCAAATGGCCCACAATAGTGAGCTGCCAACTTTGAACAATTTCCCAACTTCAGGGAACTTCTGTTGGCCTTCACTTTCAAGAATATATTGTCCCCAACTTTAAATTCCCTATCAATTTTGCCCTTATCAACATAGTTTTTCTGCCTATCTTGGGAAGCCTTTAAATTTTTCATTATTTTCAACATTTTCTCCTCCATTTCCCTAAGAAAATCTGTCCCAACCACTGCTTTATTTGATGGGTTATCCCAGCTTACCGGTGTGTTTCACTTTCTGCCATAAAGTGCCTCAAATGGGCTCATATTTAGAGATGTTTGGTACCCATTTTTATAAGCAAACTCTACCAAGTGTAGGTAGTCTTCCCATTTTTATGGTTTATCCATCACAGACATCCTCAACATATCTTCAATCACTTGACTCAACCTCTCTATTTTTCCATCTAATTATGGATGATAAGTTGTACTAAAATTCAAATTTGTCCCAAATACATTAAATAATCCTTTCTACAAATTTGAGGTGAATTTTGGATCTCTGTCAGACACAATTGTCTTGGGTATGCCATGTAATTGAGAAATTTCTCTTTTTTTTTTTTTGTTTGTTAATTTGTGCAGGACCTGCGATTAACCTGTGGCTTGAGAAACCGCGACTCAGGGGCATCTAAGCCATCAAAATCACCCGGGGATCGCACCCGGCCTGAGCCACACCAACCCTTAACATGGTTGGATTTTTTGTCCCCGCAGGTTTCGAACCGGTGACTTTAACATCACGAAGTGGCTTAACAACACACTCCGTCACCGACTGTCCTACACCTCGGGGACATGAGAAATTTCTCTCTTATAGACATCAACAATGTTTTATTCCTTGGGAGTTATCTTAAATGGAATAAAATGGGCATCTTTAGTAAGCTTATCCACCACTGCCATGATAGAATCATGTTGCTTGTTTGTTGTTGGCAGTTTGGTAATGAAATCCATTGTTACAACTTCCCATTTCCACTCAGGAATGGGTAAATGATTCGGATTTTATGAGAAGAACGAAATGACTATGGATTATTAATAGGTGCTTAACACAAAATAACAGAGATACAGTAAAACTGGTTTTCTATTCAATAAGGAAATAAGATGAAACTATAAAATGCAACAGAAACAAGCTTGCTGGAATGGTGGTGGCTTATCTCTGAGAAAAGATGTGACGGTTGCACTCATTCACAAGAAGATAATTACAATGAGGATCTGAAGTTATTTTTACAATAAACAAGAATTCCAAAAAAACCTAGACATCCAAAAGCCTAACCCTAGGAGATGAAATTCCCGAGGTAAGTTAGTACATCAAATTCCCGAGGTCATAACTTTTGCATACAATCACCGTTTTAGGTGTATGATAGTCCATTGGAAAGGTATCTTCGAGGAGATTCATTTTCGGGGATCAATCATTCCTTTTCCTATATTTTAGAATCTCGATCCTAAAAAACCTTCATTTAGGCCCTCAAAATGGCCCGGTAAGTTAAAACTACTAAAAATAGTAAATTGCCAATATTGTCAGAAAACTGTTTTGAGCCAATTGGAAGAGGTGGGTGGCCACCGATATCCACCTATATCAATCCTCCCTCGTTAGGAAGCAATGGTCTCAATTGCATTGAGTTCCCCCATTAGATGAGGAACTTTCTGCTGAATTTGGCACTGGGTAAGCCACTTGCCTTGGTGCAGGAGCTTCCCTGCTTTGACAACTCGATAAAGCTAAATCCTGTGTTGTCAAGTGCCCTTGATATGTGCATCCACAATATAGTCATTGGATTCCTTTTGTAAGCAGTCGGGGTTGAGCTCTATTGGTGTCAACTTCTCTGCTACATCTGAGGTGTCCAATAATGGTGGAAAATAAGGGTGAAGGAGATCCATGTTGAACATTGGGTGTAGGCCAAGGAAAGGAGGAATGTTGAGCTCAAAAGAATTATCCCCCACGGCCATGGTGATGGTGTACGACCCATAACAGAGTGGGTGAAGCTTCCTATGGGGTCTTGTAAGGCGTTCTTTCTGCAAGTGCAACCAAACTTTGTCGCCCACCTGAAACTTATGTGGCACTAGATGTTGATCATGGCGCTGCTTGTACTTTTCATTGGACTTCTGTAGGATATTGTGAACCTATTGGTGGATGTGTTGGATCTGCTCAATGAACCAGGTGTCTTTGTCAGCTTCATTTGGAGCAGGATATGAGTTGGTTGAGGTGACTGCAAGGGGAAGTGCAACATTTATGGGACCCAATGGTTGGAATCCCAACCCCACCTGAAAGGGGTTGTGGCTAGTTGAGCTATGCAGGGCTCAGTTGTAGCTATGTTGGACATAGGGAAGTCTCTCATCCCATGTGCGAGGGTGCTTTGAATTATACATGTGAAGGATATGCACAATCATTTGATTGACGACCTCAATTTGGCCATCTATCTCGGGGTGGAAGGCCATGGATTTGGTGAGCTTGGTGTCCAGCAGTGACCAGAGGCTCGACCAGAATGTGCTGAGAAATTGACTGTCCCAATCTGAGACAATGGTTTGTGGTATTCCAAAATGTACTCGGACTTGTTCAAAGAATATCTTGGCAGTGGCCTCTGCTGTGATGTTATTCTTGCAGGCAACCAGAATCGCTATCTTAGAAAAGCAATCAACAACCAAAAAAACACAGTCATTTCCCCACTTGGTGGATGGGAGGCCTGACATGTAGTCCATTGAGATGGATTCCCATGGCCTGTCAAGAGTAGGAAGAGGGGTGTACAGGCCCTGTTTCTTAGTGGTCGGTTTGGCAATAGCACAGGCAATGCAGGACCTGATATACTTGTTGACCTCTTTTCGAATTTTCGGCTAGTAGAAATGTTTCTGTAGCATCGCCACTATCTTTTCGATGCCGAAGTGTCCTGCCACCTGACTGTAGTGGGCTGCCTAGATCATCTTCACTCGCTCGCTTTATGGAACACAGTTATGGCCCAGACGACACAACAGCCCATCCTGAAGATGGAAATTATCGACAACTTCGTTTGCACCCAACATTTGGTAGGTGGTGGCGAAGTCCAGGTCTATCTCATAGACTTGGGTCCATCCATAGGTCTCATGATCATAGGAGTCTAGCACCATGGTGAGTGTCATGACTGGAGGTCTGTTGAGGCAATCAACAACACGATTGGTGCTTCCTGTTTTATACTTGATGTTGAGGTGGAATTGTTGCACATATGTGGACCACTTTTGATGACGATCATTCTACAATTTTTCTTGTGTCTGCATGAACTGCAGTGGCTTATAATCGGTGTGGATGATTGTCTCCTTCCCAAGAATGTAATGTCTCCAATGGAAACAATCTTTCACAATGGATTACATTTATTTGTTGTAAGTAGGAAACTTACGGACAACATCTGATAGTGTCTCATTATGATAGGCCACGGGGTGGCTATGCTGAGTGAGAATGATGCCCACTACATAGTCTGAAGCATCTGTCTCAATCTCAAAGGGTTGTTTCAAGTATGGTAGTGAAAGTATTGGGGTTGAGGACAAGCGTTGCTTCAAATCATCAAACGCTTGTTGTTGGGACCAGCCCCACGCAAATTTCTCCTTACCACCACCCTTCATTATTTGGCTAAGGGCCCATGCAATATGAGAGAATCCCAAACGAACCTGCGGTAGAAATTGGCAAGGTCCAAGAAGCTACGAAGATCAGTGAGTGTGGTTGGGGTTGGCCAGTCACGGGTGACTTGGATCTGGCTAGATCGACATGTACCCCATGCTGATCAATTATGTAGCCCAAGTAATGGACCATGTCCATGCTGAAGGAGCATTTTTCCAAGTTGGCATATAGCTTGTGTTGCTGCAGGTTGTGCAGAACCTATTGAATATGTTGTAAGTGTTTGGCCCAAGTCTTGTTGTAAATGAGAATGTCATCCAGATACACCACTACAAAATTATTTGTGAATGGTCGCAGGATATCATCCATCATCCTCATGAAAGTGGCTGGAGAATTTGTCAAACCAAAGGGCATGCCCAACCATTCAAAAAGGCCTTCCTTTGACTTGAAGGTGGTTTTCCATACATCTGTCTGTTCTATCAGGACTTGGTGGTAGCCAGACTTCATATCAATCTTACTGAAGTATTTGGCCCCCATGAGTTGATCAAGGAGGTCCCCGATTCAGGGAATCAGGTACTGGTTTCTAACTGTGATTTTATTCAAAGCTCGGTAATCAATGCAGAGTCGTCAGGTTCCATCTTTCTTCTGTACCAGCACGATTAGGCTCCTGCAAGGTGATGATACGGGATGGATGTGCCTCTTGTGGAGCAGTTCTTGGATCTGTTGCTTGATCTCCTCATTCTCTAACAGAGAGTGATGATAGACTGGCCCATTGGGTAGCGGTGCATTGGGGGTCAGATCGATGGGGTGCTTGACCTGGTAGTGCAGAGGTACCCTGGTAGGTGAGCAGAAGATATCTGAGTATTCTTCCATGACCTTATCTACTTGCTTCTGCTGTGTGGAGAGGTTAGTCGCAGAGACCCTGGATGTGGCTGAGATCTTTCACTTATTCTGAGAGTGAATCATGATGAAGACAAACTTCCTCATCTTAGAGATGACCTTCCTTCATTTCCTAGCAGAGATCAAGGAAATAACACTAGGTGGGACTGCCTCGGGTATCCTTCACAATTTCCTGTTCAAAGTAATAATAACACTATGAGGCCTAGAATCATATACAATATGTCATTTCCATAAATAAGGTTGGCCCAAAATAACATCACAAACTTTGAGAGGAGCAACATCACACAATACCTGATCTTTGAATGGCTTGATGCCATATGATAGTCGGCACTGTTGGCTGACGCGGATATCGGTTCCTTCACGAAGCCATCCAATGGTGTAGGGTCGTGAGTGCATTGTTGTCAGCAGGGCCAACCGCTTGATGACCTCTATTGAGATGAGGTTCTTCTGTCTAATGCTATCCATGATGAAGTGAAACAGGGTGCCTTTTACCCACATATATGAATGGAAGAGGCGTTCTCCTTCTTCTGGCAGATCTAGTTCACCAAGATGGAGCTTGGTGGTAGCAACGGTGGCACTGGGTTTCATGTAAATAATCTTTATTCCTCTTTCTAGTTCTGGCTCAGAGTCTAAACCCGCATCTGAGTCAGAGGCTTTCACTTCAGACACCAGCGACTTCTTTGAGTGGCAGTCAACAACGTTATGCCAAGGGCTCTTATGGAAGTCGCACCACTTCTCGGTATCTTTCTTTATCTTTCCAGTGTCCTTCTTTGCTTACGCCTTGGACTGGTTGTCTTGATACTGTCCATCTTTTCTCTATCCTTTGTTTTGTGGGTTGGGGCCACCCTTTCCTAGATTTTGTTGTGAGGGGTTCCTAGGCCCAAATTGCTGCATCTTTTGTTTGAGCTTTTGCTCAATTTTGACAACATATCGATAGGTCGCGCCCAAGGATGAGATGTCCAAAAATTTCATTTTGGTATGGATGTATCTATGCAGAACATTGTGATACTTGAGCACCACATGTCACTCCAAATATTTGATACCCATCTTGGTGCGCAAGGTATGAAATATATTCGTGAAATCTGGCACTGCTCGGTCTCTTTCTTGCCGCAGTGTTTTCCATTTGGTATACAAGTTGTCATAACTTCCAACAGGGTAGTATTCTTCCTTAATAACATCCCTGAAGGAATCTTAGGTGGTGGTGACTGTAAATAATGAGGGTTCCTCCGTTTCCTTTTTCTCACAAAAAGTTTCCCACCAATCTTTGACATGGCGAACGGCTTTGAGGAGTGCAAAAGTAATCTTTTCTCTATTCGAAAAGTTATGGATAGAAAAATACCTTTATAGTAGATTCAACCACTTGTCTATAGAATATGCATCTATCTGACCTTCAAATATAAGAATATCAAAGTTTATTTGTACCTTTAAGGGGGTGGCACCTCTACTCGAAGAAGATGCGTCGCCTATTGGGAGTCGTCGAAGGATTTGCAAGAAACTATCCATCATCTCATTCCTTTTTTGTGTGAGGTCTTTCTCAATTAACAATTTGAAAGGATCTCTTCTCCCATAATATTTCTTTTCTCCTTCTATGAGAGGTCTCTTGCGTGTGTGAGAGTGTTTGTCCTCAAGAGAAACAAGCTCGATACCCAACTCTTTGTACTCTGACCTTGTTGGGGACATGCATTAAGATGACAAGGAGAAGACCGCTTTGATACCAATGATCTGGATTTTATGAGAAGAACGAAATGACTACAGATTATTAACAAGTGCTTAACACAAAATAACAGAGATAGAGTAAAACTGGTTTTCTATTCAATAAGGAAATAAGTTGAAACTATAAAATGCAGTGGAAACAAGCTTGCTGGAATGGTGGTGGCTTATCTTTGAGAAGAGATGTGACAGATGTGCTCATTCACAAGAAGATCATTACAATGAGGCTATGAAGACCTTTTTACAATAAACATGAATGCCAAAAAACCTAGACATCCAAAAACCTAACCCTAGGAGATGAAGCACCAAAAGTCATTTGGGCCCCGTTTGGGTAAGTTAGTACATCAACTTCCTGGGGTCGTAACTTTTGCATACGATCTTCATTTTAGGTGTATGATAGCCTGTTGGAAATTTATAGTTGAGGAGATTCATTTTTGGGGCTCAATCATTCCTTCGCTATCTTTGAGAAGCTCAATCCCAAAAAACTTTCATTTAGGCCCTCAAAATGGCCCCGGAAGTTAAAACTGCTCAAAATAGTAAATTGCCAAAATTGTCAGAAAACTCTTTTGAGCCAGTTGGAAGAGGTGGGTGGCCTCCGATATCCACCTGGATCAGTAATGGATTTAGAAAACTATATGGGAGTCTATGCTTATTTTTTACCTTTTAACATTCCAAACATTTGGCAATAAAATCTGCAACTTCTTTCTTCATGCTTGGCCAATAATATAGGTTTTTGACAGTTACAATAGTTTTCTGATAACCTGGTTGCCCAACATAAGGTACATTATGAATTTCTCCCAATATTAGATTTTTCAATTCATGGGAATTTGGTACATAAATTCTACCCCTGTACCTCGTAATTTCATCATTATCTAGCTTGCATTCTTCAATTTTACGTTGCAAATTACCTTGCTGTAATTTTGCCACTAATTCCTTGTATTGCAAATCTAATTTTGCAGCCTCTAAAATTCTATCTTTGAAATCTGATTGGTACACTATAATGGATGTAGCTTGCAATTCATGCACTCTTCTGTTGAGTGCATCAACCACTTTGTTCTCTTTCCCCTTGACATGCTTTATATCAAAGTCATATTCACTTAGAAATTCTAACCATATTCTTTGCCTAGCATTTAGAGTTGGTTGATCAAATAAATATTTAAGACCATTATGATATATCCTCAACTCAAACCTTTTACCCATGAGGTATTGTCTCCATTTCCTCAAGGCATGCAATATGGCTTCCAACTCCAAATCATGAGTGGCATAGTGTCTTTCATGCTCCTTCAACTTCCTCGATTCATAACATACAACAAACCCATTTTGACTGAGGAATCCACCAAGTCCTTATTTACATGCATTTGTGCATACACTGAAGTCTTCATTTGGTTCTGCAATCCTTAGTATTGGAGCACTTGTTAATAATTGTTTCAAGTGTTGGAAACTCTTTTCGCAATCCAATGTCCATTGAAACTTCACACCCTTCTTTTGCAAGGAAGTGATTGGGTGTGCAATCTTTGAGAATCCTTAAATAAATCTCCTATAGTAGCCTACAAGGCCCATGAATGATATGACCTCTGACACATTCCTTGGCACTAACCATTCTCTAATGGCTTCTATCTTCGTAGGATCCACTGTTATCCCATCCTTTTAAATGATATGTCCCAAATAATGAATTTGCTTCTGATAAAATGAACACTTGCTCAATTTGGCATACAATTGATGCTCCCTTAATAATTGCAACACCATCCTCAAATGATTCTCATTCTCTTCTTCCGACTTGGAATATACAAGGATGTCATCCAAAAATACAATGACAAACTTGTCTAAATATTCTCGTAAAACACCATTCATTAAGCACATGAAAACAGCTAGTGCATTTGACAACCCAAATGGCACCACTGTGAACTCATAATGACCATACCTTGTCCTAAAGGCGGTCTTGATGATGTCTTCTTATTTAATCCTTACCTAATGGTATCCTGACATGAGATCCATCTTGGAAAATATCTTTGCATCCTTCAATTGATCAAAGAGATCATCAATCCTTGGTAGAGGATACTTGTTCTTGACAGTCACTTTATTCAACTATCTAAAATCAATGCACAATATTAATGTCCCAACTTTCTTCTTCATGAACAAGACTGGGGAACCCCAAGGTGACACACTTGGGCGTATATACCCCTTCTTTAGAAGTTATTCAAGCTGCATTTGCAAGTCCTTCATCTCTGGTGTACTCATTCTGTAAGGAGTCTTTGACACTGGAGCTGCTTCAAGTATTAAATTTATAGAGAAATCAATATCTCTCTTTTAGGGTATTCCTGTTACCTCCTTCAACACATATTCAAAATATCTCAGGACTGCATGATATTCCAAATTTGGCACCTTATATTTAGGTGTCTCTTCCATATGAGTTGCAAATATTTGACACCCTTTTCTGTAACATTTCTTCAGCTGCAATGCTGAAATTTCTTTGATGGTTACTGCCCTGGGAATTCCCTGCACTTTCCTTAGGTTCCCATCCTCATTCAAGAAATTAAATGTCTTGTTATGATAGTCTAGGATAGCATGATGTTGGTCCAACCATTCCATCCCAATTGTATAGTCATAGTAACCTAAAGGAAATATGTTCAAATCTTCCTTGGTGTTCAGTCCATTCATGTCCATAGGACATGACTTAACCATCTCATTAACTTTTCTTTTGGCTCTAGTAGCCAGCTGCACCAACCAAGATTTTCCATGATTTCTTCTTGGCAAATGCAAACTTTCCACCATCTTAGGATCTATATAACTATGACTATCTCCTAAATCAATTAAAATAGCAATGGTTTGGTTGTTGATCATACCTTCCACTTCAATCATATGTGACAGATATTTTGTCTGCTTGTTGTCCAGGGCTACATAGATCCTTGGTACATTTCTTCCCATGTCCTCCACTGTTTTAGCTTGCTATACATTGTAAAAATTCCTCACTTTTTCACCTCTGTGAGGACAATCTTTGAACATATGATCTCCTTTACAACCCCAACATTAAATAGGTGGTTGCCTTGGCCTTTGACCCCTTGTCTAAATGATTCTAGGTTCTCTAGAAGTTGGTTGTCCCTAAGTATTATTTTTGAAGAACGGTGGCTTAGTTCCCTTCTTCCTCTAATCCATATTGAATTTATTTTTGTCTTCCCAAGATTTTTGGAAAGTTGGCCTTGTTTTTTGTTGATCATATAAGCATTTATCTCGCCTTATGGTATCCTCCAATGTCTTGGGATCATCATACTGTGTTTTTTCACTGATAAATAATGGAAATCCACTCAAATACATTTGAATATTAATCGTCTCATCCTTGATGAAAGAAACATACTTCAACGGTTCTAAAAAAATTCTCTCATATTTATCTATGGTCATACTCCCAAGCTTGAGTTCAAAGAACTCTTTCATTTTCTTTTCATAGTATCTCTTACTCAAGTATTTCTTCTCAAAATACTTCTTGAATTCCCTCCACATAACACTTTTCTCTTTAAAGTGTTTCACCTGCATAATCTGATCCCACCACATGGATGTCTTTCCCTTGATTTTATAGATGGCAATTATTCCTTCTGCGTGAGAAGAATAATTATTCAATTGAAAATACTTTCTCATGCCCAGCAGTCATGTATCTGCATATTCATCCTTCTTGTGCTCACCATCAAATGTAGGAGTTTTGATTTTGTTCATTTCTCCTCGTAGATCATCCACCCCAGACCTCTTATGCTTCTTGACAGGGGATGGATTTGAGTTGTTGTGTTCTCTCTTATTGGAATTCCTCAAGGAGTGTTGGTGATGTCTGTTAACACTTATAGTTCTTCTTTTCTCATCAGGAGACCTGTGACTTCCTTATTTGCTTGAGCCACTCTCCTTATCCAATTTCTTTTATATTATGTTCAAGCTCTACATTAATTTCATGTTGAAGTCCTATTTCTTCTCCTTGGCTCTCATAAGCCTTTCATTATCATCTTTATGTCTTTTGACATCCTTCTGCAAATTTTTAATGTTCTCTACCATATTCATGTTTTCATCCCTTCCTTCTCCATGGCCATTGGAGTTTGTTCCTTCAATGCCCAAATGGACATCCATCCCTCTGATCTCATGTTCCTGGTTGTAAATTTCCTATTCCTCTTCCATTCCTCTGGAATATGTGTTGTTGATTCTAATCTGATCTAGCTGTTGTTAACCCTACAAAATGTGCATCCAACAAAACTTTGTCAGGATAACTGTTTCAACAATTTCATGAAAATATGAACCATTCTGGTTCAATAATATATCAGAATTATTTCATCTGGTTTCCTACAAAATGGAATGCATAGATCAATTTTCTGGGTGAATAATTATATTCTGATGTCCAACGCCTACTCCCATTCTCAATTCCGAGTCTTGAGTAGAAAGTTATGGTTATTTGAAAATTGCCCATTAATTTTTATGTTCACACTTCAAGTGGGTGCAACTCTCCGTTGTAATTATGCATTTTTGCACCTACTCCATTGGATTTTTCATAGGATCTCAGTTGGGTTTCCTCATATACATATTCTAGACACTTTTTCCAAGTTTTACCTTTTTCTAGGTTATGGGCTGCTAGTTACAGCCTGTTGAAGTTCTAGGCCAATTCGTGTTTTTGGTCTGGAATGCTACAGGTACCTTCTTTGCCATATTAAACATTTTTAACATGCCCATAAATTTAATTTAGCTCTGGGAATGTCTTCTATGGTTCAATATATTTTGATTGACTACTCATGCACCTCAATCTGAATCTGGAGCATAAAGTTATGGCTCTTTGAAGTTATTTGGATCTTAAAATTTACCCTCTACTGTTTGTGTTGTAACTTTCTCATAAAATCTTTGTTTGATGAACGGTTTACACCATTAGAAATATCTCTTTGGGCTCCTTTATTTTAGCTATAGAGACATAGTGTGCCTTGGTACACTCTGTTCTCGTGGTTTTTGAGTAGCTAAAAATGCTCTTAAGGGCCTCAAAAACGCGCTGCAAAAAGATGACGTTCAAACACTATAAAATGTCACAGAATTTCCTTAGTTTTTTGTTGTTGTTCACCCTCCAAATGAATTTGCATGCACAAATTTCAACCCGTACACCCATATTTAGCATGCACAAAACACCATAAGGTAAATCATGTTCCGCGCACCTATTGTGTTGTGCGCCAATATCCACTGCACACAAATTTGATTCTTGCACTATTACCTATTGCGCGCCATTTTGTATCATGCATTGATATTCCATGCACATTTCACTCTACGTGTTGCACCATGCCAAATTTTAGTACTCCCCCACCGTACACCAATACTCTACGTGCACCATTAACTAAAATGTTGCACGACAACATATACCCACATTGCGCGCACAAACCAAACTCCTATGTCCTCTGACAATACTGCGCACACCATGCGTGCCATTATTTTGTGTGTGCACACCGTGTGCACCCTATTATGTGTATGCACATCACGCAATGCTAAAATTAGCATGCGCACCCGCACACCAACATTTTTTTGCTATGCCAAATTTTAGCGCGTGCAGCCGCACACCAATATTTTTCTGCACAATGCTAAAATTTAGTGCACCTGCACACCAACATTTTTCCATGCGGTGCCAAAATTTAGTGCGCGCACCCGCACACTAACATTTTTTCGCTCAACACCAAAATTTAGCATGCACACCCGCACACCAACATTTTTCCATGCAGTGCCCAATTTTTACATATCACAAGATTTTTACCACGCATCATGCATTTTTAGTGTGCCCACCTGCACACATTCATTTTTATGCGCATCAATTCCTCATAAATTCCGCTGCATAAATTAGGGATTTTGCTTAACTTTTTCCCAATTTTTACCATAGACATTTTGCAATTATGAACTTTCTTCAATTTCACCCCGATAGCACCATTTCAACCTCTGCAACAACAAATCACTGCGATTTGACATTTCTGGAACGAATTTTTCCCAAACTCAATTCACGAATTGAGAATTTTAATTACTAATTTCGCTCCATTTGTCATGGCTTCACTGTAAATTCAAATTAGACCAATTACAGGTCTGAATTTGCTAGAACGGATATTAAATCAATGATATATAACCAGATGGCCAAATTTCTAAATTTTCCCATGAATTTAACAACAGAAATTGGGGCTTTTCCCAATTCCGCACAATTCTTGTTACTTTTTCCCATGGACGCTCTATAACTGAAATTTGGTCACTTCGAAATCAATCCTCTGCAAAATTTTGCTTCAACTCAACTTGTTCAACCCATCTAGGTTTAGTGTTGAAAATTGAAGCTCTGATACCATATTGTAACATCCCCAACCACCCATGTCAGGCCATGCTACTCCAGAAAATGCTTTCATTCTCTGCTCAACATACTGTAACATACCCAGTATCCAACTGAGCTATGCCACATAAATTTTTTGAACTGTGTGAAATTAAAACATATACACACAGAACTTGTTGGCATAGGGACATACCTAGGCTTCAACACTACAACAACACACCAACAAAACCCTAACTACCGGCCCTTTCGGCAACACCTGTGAAGTAGATGAAGTCTCACCCGAGGTAGAGGTAGGGGTGGTTGTAGGACTCAGGTGTCTGCAACCTTAGCTGGGGCATAGCTCTGTGATTATAATACTTAATAGAGAACTTGACACCATTAGTCCATCATTATTTACCCAATATCTACTTTACAGATAAAATAGAGCATCGCAGCATTCACCATGATCTAATGTATCTAAGCACATAGCATAAATAAATGGATCAGATCTAGCAGATTCAAGCACTAAGAATATTCACCTATATCATATCTAACATCCAGATTCACCATAACAATAAAGCATAAGCAGATCTATCTATCTATCTCTATCAAGCACTTAGCAAATAACACACAAATACATCAGAACATCGCACAGAGTAGAATAACACAACATTTACGTGGTTCACCCCCACCCTGGGGATACGTCCACCAACTCTTCTTATTTATTAGCTTCAATCAAATGTCTACATGCACAGAGCCACAAAAACCCTACTCCAAATAGGACAGGAGATCTGGGCAACTCACTAGATCCTCCTTACTTGCGTTATGACACAAATCCCTTCACAGTTTCTTACAATGACTTGCACTTAGCTCTGTAAGTCTCACATACTATGCATGAAGCCTTACAATTCTTGATCACATAGATCCAACTCTTACCACTCAGCCAACTTGCACACTCACTCCTTCTTACATTTCCTAGCCTTCTATTTATACATACAAATTAGGCCTAATCATGGGTAAACCCATGGGCCAACATCCCATACCCATTACATATTCCCAAATCCCAAAAAGGGGCCGAGATCCCATGATCTCTACTTCATCTTGCGCTCCATATTTGACAGACTGTCGAAGTCCAAAAATAGGTCAAACTTGACCAAGGATCTTCAAAACTTGGTCAAGGGCCAATAGGCCCCCAACACTCACCTATGACTCATCCTGATTCACTTTCGTCTTACTAGTTCTTCTTCAAATGCCTCAAGCTTGGCTTGAGTTTCTTCGACTTGATGCTATGCTACAGCCTCCTATTCAGTGAACTCTTGGATGACTACATCATTGATAGGTCCATCTAGACGTTGTTCAGCTGTAGTGACAACCTGCTCTAGCTCTGCTCATTGGCCTTCTACTTTTGTAAACAATTGATAGGCCTTGTCTTGTATGGGTTGGAGTTTCTCAGTTACCTCCATAAATATGCTTTGGATAGTATGGATATTCTAGTGTGCAGTGTGTTTCTTTTGGGAGTGCTTCATACTTTCCATAGCTGACAAGGACTTCAGTTGTGCCTATATCTTTTCGGCTTGATACTTCACCTCTTGGAGCTGTGACTCCAGTTCCTTCAGTTTCGGGTTCTCTGTTAGTTGTCCATAGGTCTAGGCACTACAATCGGTAAGTTTCTTGCATTCTAGGGTAAGAGCCTTTATCCCTTCAACTGCGGTCCGGGCGATTGCTTCTCTTTGGTCTCTTACATCTTGTGGGGTCTCAGGTACAGTGCGTGGCTCCAGATCTACTATGTGTCATTGTAGTTGTTGGATGGCTTCTACCAGCTGGTTCACCTGCTGTGTAACTCGGTCTTTTGCCTTGATTTCTAAGACTGTCACAGAGCGAAGTGCTCTGTTGACCACTTATTTTACCTCAAGTTGCTCCGCGAGCAACTGTTCCTTTTCTTGTTATAGCTATCCTTTTCCTTCATCAAACTTCTCTTGGAGAGCAAGATTTCCATGTTTTGCAGTAGTGTGTTTCTCTATGAGTACTCCTTGTACTTGTGTCAAAGCCTGGGTGACTTGCACTATTTCTTCCTGTATGCATCGAAGGCGAGCTTCAACTTTATCGGCTAAGCGGTGGATTTGAGCTGGCTAGTCTCCCAATCTTGGCTCTCTGGGTGTAGTGGAGACTACACAGATGGACTGTAGGGCCTGCTGTACCCCTCAGAGTTTAGTCTCAATTCAATCATACATCTCCTCTTGCTTTGCATCTTGTTTCTTTTCTTTTTCCAGCGAAGCATCTTGCAGGGTTGTTATGAGGAAATCGAAGTCATCGGAGGTGAGGACGGTCTGCATATTGGTCATGGTGGCCTTCTCTTTGTTCCAAGAGGAAGGTTTCAGAGGAAAACCTTTCCTCTTTTTCATGGGATCAACCTCATATCCCTGCTTCTGTTCAACTTCTTTGTCATTTAACTCTTCACCATCACCTCCTTTCTCTGGTGCTATGGAAGCAGTCTTCACAGATGCGTTGTCTATCTCTTGAACCTCTTCGGTCTTCTTTGTTCTGCTAGGTCCAGGTGTATCTTGCATTATTTCTAGGTCGTCAATGTCAGATATCTTCGTAGGGTTTGCTGGAATAAGAAGGTCCACCAACCAGTCCTTTGTGATCTCCTCCAAGTCCTCCTTCATTAGCTTCTAGTAGGACTGAAGTTGTTTCTTGTGTTCATCAGCGTGCTTTGTGATGTAAATAAAATGTCAATCCGTGTTGAAATTCATTAAAGGTCTGAACCAGTGTAGAGTGTTCGGAGTCATGCAAGGCTTAGACTGTATGAATATCTTCAACTGATTGTAGTAGGTATGAAAAACAACATTTGATTTCCACTGTTTATTCATGTCACTTGAGTACCACAATGTATTGAACTTCGTGGCCAGTGGTTCAAAAGGCTCGATGTCTGGGAAGGTCGTACCTTCCAGCATCTCCCAGGCAATAAAATCTATCAGGATCAAGAGCCAGCTAAAATGAAATTCATATCCTTGATCATGTGATTCTCTGTAGTTGAGTTCCAACTAGTTCACCACATACTTCACCCAGTTCATCTGAAGGCCTTTCGTGCACTTCTCTTTGAGGTCGACTACAAAACCGATTACTTGGGTGGGTCAGTTCTTTTGCACTAACTTCCCTGCAATCAACTGACAGGTGAGGCGCACTGCACCACTCTGTATAGAAGCTACCTTGTAGCCTCACGTTCCCTTCTCGACATCATCGTAAGTGTCTTTGATCTTCTATGCTAGAGTGCAATACATGGCTTTTCCTGGGTAAAACTCCTATGGGTCGGGTCCTTGCATACTTAAGCCCGTGATCCGATTGATCAGCATCAGATCAACTGTTATGCAGCGGTTTAGCCACAAATAATCTCCATGGTAACAAGACAGCAGTAGCTTGACACATGCATTCACCTCCTGGTGTCGTCCGAAGTGAGGAATCTTCATGACCTTCAGCAGGATGGACTGCACGAGGTTCATAGTCCAGGACTGGGGGATTATCTTCAAATTCTTCCCCTTAGTTCTAATCAGGTACTTATGCAGGGTGAGGATGTTATAGAATTTGTGATCTTCAAGCTTGAAATCACAAAATTCAATGCTACAATATTATCTTGGTGTGCACGAACTACGCGTATCCCCTTCGGGAGGTATGCCATAACCAAGGTGTATTCAAAATACCTGGGCACGCTATCTCGATTTACTGTGCCTCTTAGAGGTGGAATATAGGCAGGTAATATACTCAGGATCAATTTGGCATTCGCTAGATCATCCCTGTGCTTGGTTTGCTTTTCATCAGATGGTCAGGATGGTCCGTCTCCGGGAGCAGTGGACGGAGAGGCTGGCAGTCCTCTCATCGACGATTCTTGTACACCTGTAGACATCAACATGAATCTCTCAGTCATGAGGTCAATCAAAACTTCTACAAAACATTTCTCGACAGTGCTCAACTCATCCAACATAAACACTCGAGGTTAAAAATCTCGAGTTTGGAGGGTAACTTAGAAACTGCAAGAGGATAGAGGGCAATAACGCAATTACCACTGTGTAAAATCAACAAGTCTGCGAGCTCAAATTCACAATTGGAAAAAGTGTTCTCAGTGCATGGTGCGATGAGATAAATAGGTAACTCAGCAAAGGTCGCTTGCAACGGGTATGAAGCCTTGATTAACTCCATTATGTCTGTTATGGCGCGGTCCCAACAGTTGGATGGCGAGTTGTCTATACATAAATTTCTTTCTACTCGTTCGGAGCAGTGGTCTAATGGTTATAATGTCCCCAATGGCTATATTGCTTCGTCATGGCAAAGTTCCATGTGTCATTGTTCTGATATCCTAACGAAGCTCCAATTTTTCAAATTTCCCTTCTCCGAGGTTTCCTCTGAAACCTTCTGTAACTTGTTGATCTTATCTCTCTTCTTACTTAGCTTTCTAGCCTTCTTCCCAGTGAGATATTTCTCGGTAGGTCTTTTTCCATTCTGATTCATATCTTCTTTTGGCATAGGTACTTTGCGTTGTTGAGATTATTTCCTAAGATTCGAGGGTGATCCTTCTTCTTTATATGGAATAGGTACTTCAATCTTCTGTGGGTCTTCTAGTGTTCTTGCAAATTCGACATGCGTGTCTCTAGTATTAAATAGCTTTGATCTTTTCTTCTATTTTTCAATCAACTGTGCAATCCTTCTAGTCATGAATTCTTTTAACTCTTGCTTCTTCTTCTCTAAATTTTTTTCTTGTTCTTGCCTTCTGGCTTGATCTCTTTCAATACAAGTTTTTCCTAATAGCATGGTAAATGGGACACTATTCTCAATAAATTTAATAATCTCAAAATCTTCCTCTGTCGAAGTTCCATTGGCATCCATAGGTATCTGGGTGAGATTTCCACATAGGTTTATTAGCTTTCCTTTGAATAGTCCTATTCCTCCTAAGGAAGGAATCATAGCAGGCCTCCCTATAGCTTCCCAAATTCTCTCTGTCATGATATTCACTTGTGTATCCTTATCTAGAACATAATCAATGTCGAAGTCACCTATTCTTTCTTCAAGGCATTCTTTTTCTTTGAAGATATCTAATAATCTGACATGTCGATGGTCATTTAGGGTTTCCTTCATCTGTATCAATACTTTCTCTGATTCTTTCTAGGATTCTATCATAATCTTAGTTTTTGGATATGCCTTAGGGTTTTCTTGTCTCGTGTTCATTTCTTCAAGCTTAGCAATCATTCTAGGACAATATAATACTTCATGGTCCATAGCTTTTTAAGAAAGACAACTAGGTCTTCTCCTAGGGCATTCCTTAGCAAGATATCCTGGTCTTCTGCAACTATAATAGAGGGTTAATCCTCTCTTTCTTTTAAATGATCCCCAGCCTTTCCTGTACTGTGCACTATGATCATGGTAGCTAACCTACAAACATTTCTTTCTAGGATCCTTCATACACTTATTAGTCCAAACATTCTTTCTATCCATAGGTATAACATATTTTTCACTTTTCTCATCATATCTACTCATATAAAATCTTCTTTCTTCTATTAATACCCTAGTTTTCAAGCCAAGATAGAATCTATCAAACATACCTAGATCCATACTGTTGAAACAAAAATTTCTACTTATCTTACTTCTACAGAGAACCAAGCTTTCAGATCTAGAACTTTTCAATATTCTTACCTTTATCAGAGCACAAAGATTTCATATCTTACCTCTTTTAATAAAAAAATCTCACTTTTTCCTTTCTCAGAGCACAACGCTTTCAGATCTCACCTCTTTTCTTCAGATCAGATTTATTTTCCTTAGCACAGAGCTTGTCAAACTAAGAAGAGTATTTCACACTAGAGCAACATATCTATGCACAGAGATTTCACAATTTCAGGTCAGATCCTTGCACAAAGCTGCTTCTTCCTCAGTTCCCAACAATCATAGTTTTAGGTCCAGGCAACGAAACCATTTGTTGGCACAGAGGCAAACACAGGGTTCAATGCTACAACAACACACCAAAAAAACCCTAACTACCAGCCCTTTTGGCAACACCTACGAAGCAGATGAAGTCTCACCCGAGGTAGAGGAAGGGGTGGTTGCAAGACTCGGGTGTCTACAACCTTAGCTGGGACACATATTTCTGATTATAATACTTAATAGAGAACTTGGCACCGTTAGTTCATCATTATTTACCCAATATCTACTTTGCAGATAAAACAGAACATCGCAGCATTCACCCTGATCTAATGTATCTAAGCACATAGCATAAATAAATGGATCAGATCTGGCAGATTCAAGCACTAAGCATATTCACCTATATCAGATCTAACATCCAGATTCATCATAAGCATAAAGCATAAACATATCTATCTATCTATATCTATCAAGCACTTAGCAAATAACACGCAAATACATCAGAACATCGCATAGAGTAGAATAACACAACATTTACGTGGTTCACCCCCACCCTAGGGCTACGTCCACGAACTCTTCTTCTTTATTAGCTTCAATCAGTTGTCTACATGCATAAAGCCACAAAAACCCTACTCCGCATAGGATAGGAGATCTGCGTAGCTCGCTAGATCCTCCTTCCTTGCATTATGACACAAATCCCTTCATAATCTCTTACAATGACTTGCACTTAACTCTACAAGTCTCACACAGTATGCATGAAGCCTTACAATTATTGATCACACAGATCCAACTCTTAGCACTTAGCCAAATTTCACACTCACTCCTTCTTACATTGCCTAGCCTTCTATTTATACATACAAAATAGGCCTAAACATGGGTAAACCCATGGATCGACATCCCATACCCATTACATATTCCCAAATCCAAAAAAGGACCCAAAAAGGGGTCGAGATCCCATGATCTCTGCTTCATCTTGCACTACATCTTCGACAGGCTATCAAAGTCCCAAAATAGGTCAAACTTGACCAAGGATATCCAAAACTTGGTCAAGGGTCAACAAAACTCTTGCAGAGATTTATATATAAAAAGTAAACAGACCAATACATAATGTAAATACATAGATCCATACAGAAATGACAATAAACATATACATGCAGCATATGCAGGTAATACCCATAAATATAAACACAGTTATAAACCACACATAGGATAAACCCATAAAAATACACACGAAAATAATAATGCAGCATGTAATTTTATCACACAATTGACACTTATCTTGGTAAGAATATCACCAACTGCATGCAGACCTTCCACAAACATCCTAGCCTTATACCACAATGCTCATCACTCTTAGCAGTGCTTCACCCCCGATCTAGGACTAAACTCCACCCAAGTAAAGGGATTCCTAACCAGGCTAATGTATCACAAACAACATAAAATACTCTGTCACAAGTGCCAACTGAAACTAACAACCTATATTCCCTCATTCCACACATGCATGTACCACCCCAGGAAGTGTGCCCCTTCTCTGCTCAACAATCCTTCGGCTTCCCCACTTCCTTTTTGGGCTTCAACAACAAATCAGACAGGAAGTCTTACAACCCTGTAGCTATGGTTTAGCACCTTCAGGAAATCAATTCCGAACAAGTCTCTTATGCGGATAGATTGCTCACGGGCCTAACAACCCACCTCTTCAATATTCCACGGTCCTGAAAACCCACTTCTTTATTCTATCTCCCATCATAACCAGCTATATAAACAGGTATGGGTATGGATACAGGTTTAGGTACAATGACATGAAGGTATGAAGGATATCTCAATGTGTGTCTGAATGATTATGGAGTGATTTTTTTGAATGATGGAAGGAATAATGAAAAATGAACTAAGTCCAAAAAATATGTATGCATGTCCCCAACTTGACACGTGTCATGTTGGGAGCTACTTTGGCCCACTTGTCCCCATCCTTAGAACTTAGGATAAAATAAATATCCATACTTTATAATTTAAGAAATATCAATATAATATTCATTTTTTGCTTAAGATCCCTAACTTAGCCCTTTTTCATAACTTTTAGGGCCCCCTTTCCCTAACTAGTGGAGTTTAGTCCCCCATACTCTTTTATCATGGTCGGTCTACATGCAACGATGTATTTTATAATAATAATGAGACATATACAAAAATAGGTTCACTGGCCTTTAACATCTAGTCTCTCTGGCCTAATACAAACATAAGACTCCTAGCTTATAATAACTGTCTCACCAGCCTATAAAACACAACATATACATAAAGGTTCCCTGGCCTCAAAATCGCACACTTAAGTTGTTGTGCACGGTATCCTGGAATGGGCACACTTCCTCATTTTGTTGCGCAGAACATGTGCGCACTATACCATGGAAGGTGCATACTAAAATGGTACCAAACAGCTCACCAACTTAAGTACATTTGCATTTTCATTTACAACTAGGTTCGGCCTAGGGATATTACACTTCTTCTTTCAAATCCTCTTCTACCTCATCCTCCACTGTTATAACCCTAAATTGCACCACACATGCTTACCTGGCATTAGGCCAACTCATATCCCTTATTTGCCAAAACTCTGTTGAACAACTCTTTGAAAATCCTCTTGGGTAAAGGCCCACGCTCCCTAACCCATTACTGCATGCGTGTACACGCTGGCTGACTCACAGCAGCGCGCGTGTACCTACAAAAGCATGAAAAAAGGAAAGTTGTCGATGGAACAAAAAGCTATGGGTGAGTTAACTGAAACTCTCGGCCATGCATGGCCGAGGGCTCGTCCAAAACCCTAGCTCCTTCTAGCCTATAAAAGAAGGGGTAGGGGTACCATTTAAAAGAGGAAAAAATATAGCGAAGAAACTCTACCCATTTACGTATTCCATTGTCCCAACCCTTTAGCCTTTCCTCATGCCAAAGGATATTTAACGCAAAGCAGTTGAAGGACAGAAGAAGAGGAGCCCAGGATCAGGTTCAAGGAGCGGTGGCTGGTCTCAGATTTTGTAATTTGATTCACTTTACATAATAAAAAGAATGTTTTTCCCGTCCCAATTCATTAATTGTCTATGGTTTGATTAATTTATGCTTGATTTCTAACCCTTGAGTATAGAAGTAGCATGCATGCATAGTTGTTGTTTGTCTTAAGTACAGGTCATCTTTGGAAGGAGCAGCGCAAACAAGTAATCAAGCACAACAGAGGATCGACATCGAACGTCGGTAATAAGGTAGGTGGTCCTTTTCCATTCATTTACTGAGAAAAAGGGATTTAAATCTTGGGATGTAGGTAAAAAAGTAGTTTCTATTTAGTCAAATCTGCATGCAAAGTAGGCCCTAATTTGCTAGTCCATAGGCTATTTTTCCCAACAACAAAATTGGTGACCATACTAGGGAGAAAACTCTTTAGGGTTCTTGGATTTATTTAAGTTTTTGGGTAGTTTAAAGACTAGGTTTAATGTTTTTCTTTGCCTGTCTTTTTCGTTCATTTATTTAAGGTCTGAGCTAGCAGGGAGTCTGGTTTTCCATACCATATTTCCCTGACTTCTGCTTGACTGTGTTTTTCGAGACACACAGAGGTACACGCGGCCTGCATAAGGCCTGAACACGTGTACCCGCGCCCTATTCTCTTACAACCCGTGTGTGAACGCTAGCTGTAGAGATAGCAGTAGCGTGTAGGAGTCCAGAGAACCTTAGAGGCAATCGTCCTCTTCCCTGTCAGAATCACACATTCTCAGGGGATTTTCTGGAATTCTGTCTGAGTCTTGTTGGCTAACAGTCCTATCTCAGATTGTTTTTTGCTTTATTATTTTTCCTTGCATTATTTATTTTTTCTGTTAGAAAGAGTATCCAAGCCTTCAAGGGATCCTGGTTATCAATACCAGAGGCCTCTTCCTGGTCTGGACTGCATGTTTTCATATTTTTTCTTAAAATTTAGATATACACGCGGCCGGTACAAGGTCAGTCCACGTGTACACACTCTCTGTCTCTGGTTTGCACACGTGCTGTTTGAGTGACAGTAGCGTGCTTGTACAGGCTACTTTTTGTTCAGGGTGGGGCAGTCATCCCCTCCTTTGATCAGAAGTATTCCTCTTAGGTGTTTGAATATATGTTTGAACAGTCAGTAGCTTAGGCTTCATCTTACCCTTAGCCTGTTTTTTCTCCGTTAAAAGTTGACAGAAAAAAATAATAATAATAATAATAATTGTTTTATGGTTTTTAGACAAGCGTGAGAGTCATTGTTTTTTCAATTGCCTTTGTGTGATTCTTTAATCTGATTCTTTGCGATCTGCACTTTAAGCCAGAATTGTTTTTCTTGGTTTTTTGCTTGTCGGTATTTTCCCTTTTTTGCTTTACTAGCACTTAAATAAAAATAAAAGATCTCTTTTCATTTTTCTTCTTTGGTTGAAGAGTGTGTTTCTGCCTCATTAGCTAGGGAAAAGTCTTTTATTTTGTAAGTTTTTGCAGTTCACTTATATCATAAGTAGCTCGTAGTCGAGCGAAATTCCTTTGAGTTTGCTGTCCAAAATCTTAGAAAAATAAAAAATCTTTCTTTGTGAAAAGTTGTTGAAATTTTTCATTTAGTAAAATTTTTTTGTTTCCAGCTTTTTCATTCATTTTTGCTTTCATATGTTACACATCATCAATTTCACCCCAATACTCCTTGACATAAGACAAATCCATAAAAGCAACGCTAATTTTAAAATCTACTAGACTTTTATTATTGTAGGGTTCACAAACTAGTTCGGGACTAGGGCCTTGGATTAGGTTGGAGAGGAAACTCTTCAAGGCCATTCAAAACCAAACATTGGAGTCTAAGATAGGGAGTGTCTAAGTCCAGTTTCATGGAATTTATCCGAGACCCCCCTCTAACACAGGGGATAAACACGAGGTTGCGTGCAAAAAGGTAGCGGAACCCCTCCAAAGCTGGACCAATTGTAGTGGAGAACACATATAGAGGGCTTGTTTTGGGATTCCGTCGTTTGCATTTTCCATGGGGCTTCATGGGTCTCAAATCCATTTGAGGTCCTCAGTTGTCTTCTGGACCATTTTCTCTCGATACCCCTGACAGGTTTCGAGCTTGATACCCTGTTCATTGTGGTCTACCCGACTTTCGACTGTACCTGCTTGGTGACTGCTCGTGTGCTGGCAACCTAGTTGCCAATCCTTTTAGGGACATACACAGGTGACTATGAGGGTATACCATGGTACCTAGGATAGACATCGGGCCACACTTTGCAGAGTATACCCAAAGGGTGCTTTCGTGTTCGAGTTGCACTTGCACCGGTAAGTTGCTCTAGTGTTGGTTGTTGTAACTGTTCTTCCAAATAGTTTAGTGATTGCTTGTCTTATCTCTTAGGGGCTTATTTTTTAGTGTGTGTTACTTTTGAATGTTTAGAATACCTTAGTGTGTCTTGGATCTTCTCACACAGTGGAGGATCCCAAGCTCCACTGGTCATGATGGCTTCTTGGCCTGTCGCTAGTTACACTGGAGCCACCCCCGCCACCATTAAGGCGGAAGCTAGACCAACAAGGGTCTTTTGAAGCGAATGGGTTACAAACCTTTGTGCCCGAACAACTCCCGGTGGAATCAACCATTTTGGACCTTGAAGCAACTTCTCTTGGCTCAATTGAAACCCCAACCACTGATATCTTGGGACCGTTTATTGTACCAATCCAATTTCATGAACGCCAGACAGTGCCCCACACAGCAATGGAAACAAATTTTGTTACTTCTTCTGGGAATTCTTCAATTCCCACCACAGTTGCTACCACAGGAGAGTCATCTCTTAACCTACCATCGTCAGTCTGAGCCACCATGGTCTCGGCCGCAACTACGTCGCATAGTGGACCGAACCTGTCTATAGCGGCAGCCACAACCCCCTTCACACCTAGTGTGATAGGCCCTCCATTCTCATATGGTATGCCTAGTTCGGGTACAAGTCCTGTACTAACCTACTCCACTTTACAGACTTTGGGTCTAGGGGCAGGGAGCTCTAACGCTCCTCTGCAAGGTCACCGTGGGGGCACTCCTGTCCCTTTTAACGCTTTTCCTTATGTTGGAGGTCATATCCCTCCTTCATCCCCTTTGCTTGGTGGTCCGCATCAGCAATCCGTCGGGCAGCCTACACACACTAGTTTATTTGGAGCAGGGATTCAAGGAACACCTTCTCACAATATGCCGGTAGGTTCGACACAGTTTTCTTGGAACGGGACATTTGGTAACAACACTTTCTCATCAGCCGCTTTCCTGACTGGGGGCAACCCCATTTTTGGACAATCCACTCCTGCGCAGGGTACTATTCCTGCATAGGGGGCACACATAGCAGGACCTTGGAATTCAAGACAAGGATCCATTCCCTCCTCCGGAATGTCGTTCTGGGGTAATTCTTTCCACAGTCAATGGAACCCCGGACAGACTACTATGCCTCTCCCAGCAGGACCGGCATGGGGTAATCCTTCCCAAAGTCCTTTGAATACAATGCATGCCCAACACTCTATGTCCTTCCTGGGAAATCAGTCGATGATGTCTCTGCAGATGCAAAATCCTTATGCTGGTCAGGGCCATAGTTTCTATTATAATCTGGGCTCGCAGCCAAACTTTTCCTGGCAACCTGGTGCCAGTCAAAATCCAGGACCCTTTTTCCCAGGTTATCAGCAGCAACCCAAACTACCATTCCTAGCGACTTTACACTTGCCAGATTTGACAAGGTTGTTAAATGATCCGATTTGTCACGATCCACGTTGGCCTCCTATGCCGACAAAGTTGCCTTCAGACATTCCAAAGTTTGAGGCCAAGCCTAATGAAGATTCAGGTGATCATGTGACTACCTTTCATCTTTGGTGCTCATCTAACTCATTGAAAGATGACTCTGTACAATTGCGATTGTTTCAACGTACTCTTATTGGGAGTGCCGCGAAATGGTACATCGAGCTCGATCGCTCAAGATACTCTTCTTTTGGCGAACTGGCGATGGACTTCCTTAACCATTTCTAGTTACCTGTGAGATATGACGCTGGCACAGAGATACTCGCCAATTTTGAACAGACAATAGCGGACCATATCTCTGATCATATCCGAGAGTGGAGACGTCGGAAGAGTTTAATCAAGGTACCAGTCCCACCAGCATTCCTTCTTGAGTGGTTCCTTAAGTCTTTGGTCCCGCAATTATCCAAAGACATCGCGACATCCAGAGTTTTCTCCGAAGAAGATGCCATCATGAGGGCTCAACAATTTGATCTCATCTATTCTCAGTCTAGTTTATTATACAACATCTTGCTAGATGTGCCACAATTGATACTGGATAAAACTAGACAGAGAGATGGACCACATGCTGATGGTATTGTTGGTTCAGCACAAACTAAGCCCGCTGAGAAATTGACAAAACAGTTGCAACGGTTATCCATACAACACACAGCGGCCAGCCAAACTACTGCTTTGGTTGTTCCCCCTGTTGGAAATATGGCTACAGCAGAGATGACGCAGATGATCAAGGTTGTCATTGATGGAAATCGATTGTGTATGGAGAACAGATGCAGGAACATAGAAGCTGAAACACAGATGCTGAAACACAAATGCTGGAACACAAAAGTTGGCACATAGATGCTGAAACACAGTGCTGAAATAGAGCTGGAACGCAGAAGCAGGAATACAAATGCTGGCACACACAGATGCTGCAACGTAGATGCTGAAACACAAATGCTGAATCAAAGATGCTAAAATGTAGATGCTGAAACACAAATGTTGAATCACAGATGCTAGAACGCAAATGTTGAAACACAAATGTTGAATCTCAGATGTTGAAACGTAGATGCTGAAACACAAATGCTGGATCACCGATGCTGAAACGCAGAGGCTGAAACACAGAAGCAGCAGAGATGATGCGAAGCAGCGAAGACTGACGCAGATGGTTAAGGTTGTCATTGATAACAATCGGTTATGGAGCAGTCAAGGATGTCAACACGCACAAGAATGCTGGAACACGAATGCTGGAACACGACTGCTGGAACACGAATGCTGGAACACGACTGCTGGAACACGAATGCTGGAACACGACTGCTGGAACACGAATG